>WBMZ01011803.1:0-149144 GCA_013400975.1 Atrichornis clamosus
AGATTTCTAATCCAGTTTTTTTACTATTATTAAAATTATTTGTTTAGAAAGACAGCTTTTATTAGTAGTGAGTGAAATAGGTGTTAGAGAAATACTATAGAAATTTAATTTGCAAAGCTTCCCTTCAAAGATGTAGTTTGGCTGAAGCACGTGATTTCCTGACAGCTTGTTTGCAGAGAATGAATGACACTGTTCACTGCTGCAGGAACCAGTGTAACAGGTACATGCTGGTCTAACTTCTAGGGAAACAAAACTGGGGAGAAATTGAGAACTGCCTCATCTAGAGCGGTCAGGATAATCTTTTGTATAAAATACATCCTTTCACTTCTCATGCTGGAGCTTGAGCAAGAGATCAAGGAAACCTCTTTAATGAATTCTGCAAACAGAACAACCTTGTCTTGATCTAATAAAAATTTTAGAGTTTCAACTGCAAAAGGCTGAGCTTTGCAAATGAAAATTTGAGGTGTCAGCTAAAATAAATTTACAATATAAGTAAATCCATAAGGACATCTGGACTCACTTCATGGTCCTACAAAGAAATGGAGCAGGGGATGGAAGTGCGGAGGCACTTTGCAGTGTGGACTGGGATAAGGAAGTGTCTCACACATACGCAGCTGGTTCCCAGGACTGATGATAGTGATCATATGAGAAGGTATCAGGGAAATGGGATTCATATTGTCCCACACAGCTGCCCTTAATCCTGGGAAGACAGCTTCAAGAAATGTTGTGTCACCTTTATAACAAAGTGGACAGAAAGTAATAAAAATGTTGGTATTTCTCTAGCAGTACACAATACTCAAATGCTCAATGAAGCATGAAGATATAAAATACCTGTTTCTTGCAAGAATTTCCTAGCAGGTCTACTATGAAATACATTTATTTATAATCAGTAAATTTACTTTTGAGCAGCTATCAGAAGTCACACGCGTAGATATGATATATGTATACTACATATTAATATATGTGTGTATTGCATATTGTATTATATATTGCATATTATGTCATATATATATTGATATATATGTACATTGCATGTTGATGTACAATATAGCACATATTGTGTTATATGCATAGTGATAGAATACATCTGCATATTGATATAAATATGTATATTGATACGATATAGAGGTATGTAGCATACTTACATACACATATATTGCATATTGTACGATATATATGTATATTATATATATGTGTTACATAGGTATATAGGGATATTACATATAGTATATGTATATTGATTGTATATTGATATGATACATATGGATATTGATATACTAATTTATATTGATATGATATATATGTGTATTGATATGATACATACATTAATACGATATATATGCATATTGCCCTGGGGCGCACGGTAACAACAGCAGAGGCCGCTTGCCAGCTCTCTGAGACACATCACATCGCGGGGCTGTGCTACTTTGTCAGGCGGGCCTTGCACGGTACCCAGCGCCGTTCGTGGGGCAGCGTCGAACGGGAGGAAGAAAGAAACTGCGCCCCGCCCGACCCCGCCATTCCCGCCCCCCGGGTCCGCCCCCCGCGCCATTGGCCCTCCGGAACGCCAATCACGGCAGGGGCCATTTCCGGCCGCAGGGCGCGCCCCGGCCAATGGGCGCGGGCCGGGGGCGGGACGCCTCATGCTCACCGAGGCAACGGGCGGGCGAGCGGGCGGTCCCGGATGGCGGCCGTGCAGGGTGAGTGCAGCGCCGCGGGGCTGCCCTGACCAGCCGCTCCCGCTTGCCCCGGCGAGGCCGCTCCCGCGCGTCCTCCCCGCGGGCAGGGAACGGGCCGGGAACGGGCCGCGCCGGGAAGCGGCCGCGTGCGGTGTCGGGCGATCCGCGCGTCCGCCGACGGGGACTGCCCCGGGTGACGTCACCGGCCGCGGCCGCACGTGACGTCAGGGGCCGGGCGGCGGGAGTACCGTGCAGCCGGGATCGGGATGGAGGCGTGGGACTGTGTCGGTCCCTGCCCGTCCCTGCACTTCCCTCGCTCTACAGCCACTTCCTGCGGGGGCTTTGGGCTCTGCGGGGTCACCCGGGGCGATGGCGCAGCCGCAGCGCCCGAGGGGGCTGCGAGCGGCTGCGCGGCTCCTGCTGCCTCGGCGTGACCCTCGCGTGTGTTTGTGTTTCTCTGAGCGCCTGTTTAGGATTAAAAGTTATTTTTGCAGTGCAGTCAGGGCTTTAGATGCTTTGGTAAAATCATTTCGGTTCACGCTGCTGTGTATTCTTCCGCCGTTTCTGTAGCTGTGCAGATTTAGAACAGGGAGCTGTGTAGCAAGGAGGAGCGAAATCAGGAGGGAGTGCTGATAAGTCGTAGAAGAAGCTTGAAAAGGAAAAGTTGTGTCCAGTGGGAGCTTAACAAATGGAAGCAGCATTTTTTTGAATGAAATATAAAAGGACTTGAAGAACAGTTTGAGGTGGGAGGGGTTTCGGAAAATTGAGTTGATGTGGAGGAAGTGTTACAAACTGAAGCAAACTATTGAGATAGCTTGGCTGTATGTTCCCTGGCAGGAATAAACAAATCCTTAGACCCAACTGTATGCAAAGGCCTACTAGGATTTTTAGCGTGCAGTTAGGCTGTTAGTAAGTCTTTTAAGTGACATCTCCCTCTTCATTTTCAAAAGCCATTTTATCATCATTACTGCTTTCCTTACCACCACACTATTTCTTCCATTCCTGCGAGTTTATAAACTCCTTACTTGCTCCTCTGTCACTTTACTGAAGTCTGTGCTGGGCCCCTGTTGCAGGAGTGACTGTGTTGGGTATAACAAGATGCAGCAAAGAGGAGTTTGTAGAAAACATACTTTATACCTGTACCAATGGTTGCTGGAGCTTTCTTTACTATTATTGGTAAAAAGGAAGTAAATGCAGGCATTAATACTTTAATTTTAGCCCTGAAGTTTATACAGGGGACCATTACAATTGGATGTTGTAGTCCATAAATACTTTTTCTCTCTGTAGGGTCTGTGTATTGTAGTGGCCTTTCATTTTGTATCAATATATACATAATCATAACAATAAGTTCATATTTAATTTTGAAATGTAAGTTCAAATGAAATGAAGATACCTATGTATGATTAGCTTTTAAGAAAAAATGAGAATAAATAAACAACTTCTCCAGAACTGTGCTAATTCTTGTTATCAGAAGTATAGTTGTGTTAAACCAGCTCTTTGTTCTGTGCCAGTGCTCAATCATGCTAAGCATCATTTGCGTAGTTTTGGTTGTTTAAATGGAGTGGTATTTAATTACTGGAGTAAGCCATAGAGAATTTGCAAACTCAGTGGTTTAAGTCTTATGTATTAAACATCTCATTTTCCCACTTCAGTTCACTTTCCAGTGTTCTTGGGTTACAAAGTCCTTTTTGAGATGGTAGGAGAGATAGACATCATACTGGAATATAGAGGTATAGTGTCAGAGAGTGGTTTGGGTTGGAAGGGACCTTAAAGTTCTTCTAGTTCTTAGTATATAACCTGTCTTAGTATATTACAGAAGTTTTCTCCATTCATGCATTAACACTACATGCTTTACAGTTCCTGAATTAATTCAACATGTAGAATGTCTCGTTTTAATTTTACCTGCTGAACTAGACAAAAGGTTTGTGTCAGGATTAACATGTATTAAGCTGTGGATGAGAGGAGCAGTAAATGCAGTGAGTTTGTTTGGTGACTCCTGATAAATGCATCATTTTGTATTGTAACTTTTTTGTTTCAAGTACTAGACAATACTGACAATGTTTCCATTACTTTTTTTATTAACATTAAATTCCTTAAACATCTCAAGGGTTACCATTGAAACCAAATAGAGTTACTAAATTATTTGAGCTTGACTTAAGCATATTGTGGCTCACTAGTAATCATGGTAGTTCTACTTACCCAGGCAAACATTATTTCACTGTTTTTGGCTTATTTGGTTTTGGTTTAGAAGGACTTTGTCATTAAAAAAAAGTTAATTTCTTTTTTTCTTTTCCTGCTGCAAATTAGTGGTGAATTATAAGGAGGTGGGATGAAACAGTATAAAAGAATAGGAGTTCATTATAGGATCTTAAACAGCTATTCTCTGCACAAGAAAGGAAAAGGTATGGTGTTTTAAAGGGTTACTCATGCACTAGTTAGATGTGATGGGTGGAAAAATAAGTTGTATTGTTGATAAACAGGATACCATGGAAAGCAAAACTTACATTAACAATTCCTTCCAGTGTCTGGCTAGATTATTAGGTTCAAATTATGCTGTAGTAAAAAGGCTGCTTTCAGTTTGCAACAAGAGCTTTGATTATTTTAAGTCTCATTAATGCTCTTGGCTAGGTAAGAGGCAGAACTCAGAAGCCCTCCTTTGGAGAGGCATGTTCTCTTTAGTTCAAACCTCTCTTCCAGAAGTTCTTTCTGAGGTTATTTGTGTGAAATTGATCTCTTGAAATCAGTGTCTAACATATGCATGTGATCTGGTTTTAGGATGATTTGTCTCCAGAGTTTTTTTTTGAATGGAAGTGTGCTTCTTTCCAGTAGAAGATGGTGATCCTAATGTATGATCATGGAGAAGGGGATAAGTTCCGTAGAAGTGTTACCTTCCAAGTCATCTCAGGTTACAGCGGTAAAAGTGGTGGTCAAAGAGCCCGAAACAAAGCAAACCCAAAGAGGGAAACGAGTGGGATTTGTGCTTGTCCATGCAGGTAAGATGCAGAAGCAGAACAGGTGGAATGGAAATAGTGCATATTTTGATATCCTACTGGATATCAGCAAAAATGTCTTTGGACAGCTAGTGTGTTACTGAAGTGACATTAACGTTGTGTGCTAATCTGGGAGTGGGGAGTTGCACTTTAAACTCTTAATTAAAATGTACTCTTTGGATGTTCTGTATGGTATTTTTTTTCTCCTTGACAAAGAAAAACCCTAAATTTAAATGGTTATAGAATGTCATATTCTGCAGTTGTCTGGTAAGCTTGAGAAAACTACAAAATGAGGGAGACATTTCCAGTCTATTCATCCTATGGAAGGATCGAATACAGTTGTGTCATTAGTGATGGTTTCTTGTCTAACTTGTCCATGAGGACAGCTCAGCTAAGACCTTCTGAAACCTCCTTGGGCTGTTTGTTGCAGAACTTCACTCTTTTTACCCTTTTGAGATTTTTCTTCCAAGTCATTTATTTGGATCTTGTTCATATTTAAGTGAGTTACTATTTATTGTTTCCACATGTAATGAAGAGATCCTCTACTCAGATCTGATACAAAAATTTATATGTTATGTGTGTCTTGCTCATAAATTCTTTTTTGATAGGTTCTGTATGAAATACTATGAATCTTGAAGTTAACAATGGTTATATCTGGCTGTATATTTGTTTTGAACATCTGTGTGATGACATGAGGTGAAATTGAGCAAAGTAGTCTGATGATGCCTAAAATATTGGAAAAACCAGCATGTTACTTGCTTTATAAAATCATTAAGGTTAAAAAAAAAACCCAAACCTCAAATAATTTATTCTGGGTTAGTATTTGATGACCCTGGTATTCTATTTTAAGGGCAAATAGAATTGGTCAATATATTGTCCTTTACTGGGTCACTTTACTAGTAGTGTTAAAGCTTATTTTATTAGAATTTCTCAAACTAATATTTCTAAAGGTGAGCAAAGGGAAGTTGAGATAAATACAAGCATATTTTTAAGTGCAAAAGCTGGTAAAACAGAAGCGGATTTTAAATATAAGTGTGCCAGTCTTGTTTTACTGGTGCTGCATTTAGTTGAATAGCGGCATTGCTAAGTTTTTCAGGTATGGAAGTAGGGGCAGTGGCTTCAAAATAGGGTAGAATGGTTCAATACAGCAGGATAGATACAAAGACTGAAAATGAGAAAAAGCTGAAAAATTTGTTGATCTTCATTTCAAGGAACTCCTGGTTCTAAAACAGGAGTAACAAGCTATAAAACTGTAGCATAAACATGAGAGAATGAGCAGAATGGTAATTTTGGACTTGCACATCAGTGGTAAAAAGAAAATCAGAGTTTGAGTTAAAACTAAGGGTTTTGCCCAATAATGGACAGTAAATTAAAAAAAAACTATGCTGGAAATCCTCCAAGAATGAGTGAAACTGGAATCTCTTGGAAAGTGTTTATAGGAAGAGATTGATGCTGAGATTTATACGTGTGTGCTTCTGGATATATGGTCTGTATCCTGTATTTTACTGAGTGTGTTTGAAGCTGTGTTGGAATGCATAAAGTTGTCAGTCACTGATACAAAAAGGAAATGCCAAGGTAATCCAGAATAGGGAAGGCTGTATCTGCCTGTGCCTTAACTCTCTGTGTGAACTATAGGCTGTAGTTTGCCAGGTAGTATAATTTATTTTCCTTCTGCTTTAATTGCAGGTGCAGGTTATCATTCCGAATCCAAAGCTAAAGAGTACAAGCATGTGTGCAAAAGAGCCTGTCAGAAGGTACGGCTTACCAGCTCCGTGGTCTGGTACTGGGTACACGAGACATACCTTTGGTAGCACTGGCCCTTCAGTAGGAATGGACATAGCTGGGTTCAGCTGCTTGGGCTGTGTGTGTTTGGAGAGGGAACTGAGGGAAAACAGAGCAGAAACAGTTCATGTTTTACAGAGGCAGGACAGTGCATGGCCATGAGATGCAGCAACATTCGCATCAGAGGTGGCAAGTAGCAGACACCAAAGGAACAGTAAGAGATCCTACTGTACTGGGGAGAAGGTCGCAGTGGTACCTACAAGGAGTATTTCTACAGCTTCCTGCACTGCTCCGGGGTTTCTGGAACTAAATATGGTGTCTGTATTTTGATTTCATCCATGTCCACTGTTTGGAATTTATTTGAATCCTATCATTCAGGTTGCTCCGTGAATGCAGGGGTTTCTAGAATTATTTTCTTCTTGATAGCTGTTAACGTCTTAATAGGAAGGGAGGTAGAAACAGGAAAAACAAAACAAAAAATCAAAGCTGGAAAGGGAGAAATGGCAAGACTTTAATTTCCATTGAAACGAATATGTTTTCATCTCTTCTAAGAATTTTGCTTTGTAACTGACAAATCCTGTCTATTAAGTGTTGAATGAGTAGCTGGAAGTCATCTCTCTAAAGTTTTTAATATCTTTTGCTTTCTCCAGGGAGAAGGAGCTTGGAAGCTTGGCAGGCTTTTTAGAAGAGTCTCAGAGTTGGCCTCTGATAATTACAATTTTGTGTTACAGTTCAGTTGCTCAATCCTAATACCAGTCTAATTTTGTAATGAGAAGCCTCACAAATCATCCAAATTTAACACTGGCTTCATTAAAATTGTGTATTTGCCCTGGTGAAAGTAGTTTTCTAACTAATTATGTGAGAAGAAAAGGTTGTTTGCCATTGAATTCAAATCTAATTTGAGATTCAGTGTGGCTCCTTGGGCTGAGTAGCCAATAAAAATAACTTCTGTGAAGAACAAACAGTTTCAGGTTTGTCTTGCAACTGGAGATGCAGCCGTAGTTGTTTTCTGGGGTTCCCTGAGAGAGCTTGACTGTAAGGTCTTGTCCAATATGCGTCTAATAAATACTGTTAGGATCTAGAAGTTCATTGTTGTGTGTGTATATAATTTGAAGATAGCATTCTCTTGATTTGTTTGTGTGTGTTGGCTTTTAGATGAGGTTGTAAAATTCTCTTCAGTTTTATGCTAATTGCTATATATGGTACTAGAAACTTTTGTTGAATCTTGGAAGGAAAATTTGAAACTTGTTGACTGAAACATTTAGTGTTTGAAGACATCAGGTATAAAAAGTTATTTTGATATAAATTTGACCATGAAGAGATCTGCTACTAAATACAGTGTCAGTGTCAGAGTAGTCAAATCATACCTTCAGATCTACCATCACATGGTTTATACTATTTCCAGTGCTTCGTGTTCTTATGCTCTCCTGCATTTTAAACTAATTTGGTGATGATTTTGTTTTATACAGGACTAGGAAAGGGCAGGGCTCAGTCACAGAATATTAGAATTTCCTATTCATCAACTAAAAATTCTGTTTTACAGGCAATTGAAAAGCTACAGGCTGGTGCTCTTGCAACAGATGCAGTGACTGCAGCACTTGTAGAATTAGAGGTATGAATTTCTTACTAGTAGTAAATATGTCTCTTGGGTATGTTGCCAGATTTTTCTGTAGGAGGGTATTAAGTGGGAAATCTCAGTAGATTTCTGTTTTTGTGCTACAGTAATTTTATCTTTTGCTTTTCCACTATATTTTGGTGTAAATGTGTTTAAATACTTTATAAAAATGCAAACTGAAGAAAGGTTTTCCAGTTGGTGCAATTTGCTTGTCATCTTAGGTTTGCCTTATCAGATAGTCTTTACCCTTCAAGAATTAATGCAGTCATTAGAGACTTACTGAACAATTTGTAACGAACTTTATTTCTGACGTACAGAGCTACAGACATATTGTTCTGGCTCTGCTTCTTAGAGAGGGGGGAAAATGTGCTACTGGTTCTGATTTTTATGACAAAACACGTACAGAAGAATAGAGAAAGTAATGCTTTTATTTCAAAACAGTACTTGTTAATTAAGCTGGAATGTCTTGATGAGCAGCTGCTTGTGAGGTTTTTGGATAAGTGTCTTTTTGGAGTGTTGAGATTTTTATAGCGTCTGCCTTCAGTGAAGGTCCCTATGAAATACTGTACCAGTGAGTAAAGCTAAACACTTCTGGGATATAAATGAAGCAGTTTGCTTCTTGTCCCAGGTCCACTAATCCCTCATGACAGTAATGATGGAAACAGGTATTCTCTTCTCCTGTAAGTAGTAATTGCTTCTTCCTCTCCAACTTTATTAGTTTAAAAAAAAAGAAAGGCAAGGTAGGTGTTGTGCTGTAAAAAAAATTTCCTGGGTTTGGAATTTATGGTAGTATTCCAAGAGGATTAGCAGTGGATTTGCTTACACATTTGTTGGGAGAATGTTCATTAATGCACTTGATGGAGTTAGTGTAAGGCATGCAGTAAGTACATGCTTCAGAATGTGTTAGACATGCTGACTGGGAGCCAGGGCTTCAGTCACATTGTTAACCTGGCAAGTGTCTTGGCTTTTAGCACTACTGTGGGTCTCCACTGACCCGTTCAAATCTGCTTTCATCTGTTATCTTGCACATTAGAATACAGCTCGGAGAAAACAGCAGGTATCTCTCTAATAGAATTATTTACAATGCACTTCTGTAAGCTGGCTGAGGCTACTCTTACTCCACGAGACTGCTTTGTGTGTCAGCTCCCTCCTCAGTGGGAAACAAAAATAAAAATCTACTTTATGTTGTGATTTTTATCGTGTTCCGAAGCTACACGGGGGAAAACATATTTTGAGAAGCTTAACCAAACAGTTACAGAACCAGATAGTTATAGATGTCTTTGCAGCTGTGCCTGGGGTAAAATATTTTGTATGCTTTTGTTATCCCCAAGAGACTTTTCTTTTACTTAGTAGATTTAAATATTCTGAAAAAAAGAAAAATTTATGACTTTAGGGTGAAACGAAAAACTTTTTTTGCAATGACTCCAATCACAAACTTTTTTCTCCTTTTCTGTCTTGCTGTTATTGTGGTGATGCCCTGCCATCATTCTACTTTCTGGTTCTATAATTGTCTTAGGTAGTATTTTAATGTGCACCATTGCACAAAAACTATTTTTTTTCCTTTTTCCTGTTTTTAAGATAAAATGTTGTTTTGTTCAGGTTGTGCTGCTTCATTAATGTAATTATTTGCTTTCAATCATTCCTTAAGTGATTTATATAATCTCTTAATTGGAGTTGTTTTGTCTGTTGCTGGAATAGAGAATATTGAGTGTGGATTTGGGCTTCTTTTAGATTAAAGTACGTAGTTATGCAGTTACATAGAGGAATAATCAAGTTTATACTCAAACCAGAAAATGGTGTGGTTTACAGTGCAGTTTTATCAATTTGGTATGAGAAACTCCCAAATGTTAGACTGTCAACTTCCGAAGTATGGAAAGGTTTGTATCTACTCATACCTCATTCTGAACACCATCTCCAGATATCTCTTTTGGAGCTGCATATTCTGGTTTAGTACTGGTGATTTTTCTGTTGCTCTAGGGAAAACAAAAACTGCGGGTGGCAAGTCAACAAAGCAAACAGAATAGTTTTTCTCATCAGTTACAAGATTTTATGAGTAATACAGGTTTATGTTGATGGTCTCTCTAGGGAGCTGTCACTCTCTTTTGTTTATGCTTTAGCATTTGAAGTTGGCAAATACATAACAAAAGCCTGTGTGAAACTATGTTTGTGTCCCTATAACACAGATTGAGATATAGAACAAAAGTTTGTATAACGTGATAACAGATTTCATTGTTAAGTATATTGTTTGTAATTTCTTGATATTTTGGTTTCTGTAGCACACATTGCTATGAGTTTATCTGAAATATTTAATCACTTTTGCAGTTCTCTCAGACTTCTAATGCTGTATTCCAAAAATTTTGCAAGGCACAAATATATTTTCGTGGAAAATATATCACAAAAGATGAATTTTTTTTTTCTCAGTTCCGCTCGATTACACAATTCCGGTTACACAGAATTTCAGCTAATCCAACAGGCATCACTTCAAAGACTTGTTGAGGCACAAGAGTTGCTCTTGATCTTTTATGAGCAAGCTGACAGTTTGCTTGTGGTATGCTGTCTGTGTTTTATTTTTTCAGGCTCTAAGTGGAGAAAGAATAGCCTTTCTTTCTTGGACTGTGTGAATCTGAAGTGAAATGGTGTTTTGCGAACCTTATAATAATGCTAATAGTTAACTAGAGAAAAGGTGGATTTCTTTTGCAAAGGAACAAGACTGACCCAGAATATTGTTAAAATAACTGTGCTGGTCTTCATATGTATTGGATAAGTTCATTAAGGCAGTAATGTTTTCCAGTTTGAGAATGCTGTCATTGCATAGGAACAAATGAACATGTTACCTCTGTCAGCTTCTGGGACTAAAATGGTCTGGGCAAAGTACTTCATAAGACTCATTATTTACACTGTTTGCTTTTACAGAGACATTATTGCAGTACCATTAATTTTTACACTCTTGCTATCAGCCACCATATGATGCCCGAGTTTCTCTTGAAACACAAAGGAATTACTGAGAAGGGGGAGTTTTTTTTGGGGGGAAGGGGGAGGAGACCCCACACAACCCACTTAAAACTTGCTGTTTTCAGCAAAACCACATGATGATTTGCATTTATGTCTGACTATGAGAAAAATACGCAATTTCAAGCTTTTCTTTCACTATAGAGCACTTTAAAAAGTCTACTGCTCAGGTACTGGAGACAGGTACTTAAGCTGTTTGTAAAGAATGATGAAGATTTGGAATTGTTTCTAAGTTTAGTTTAAGCCTTTATGAATATGTGTGTAGATCCCTTGTTTCTTTATCTGACTTCAGTAGAAAGTTCTTTATGAACGTAATTTAAATTGGAAATTAATATGGTTGATGGGGAGAAGGATGTCACATTTTCGCTTCCATTCTCCTTGCTACTGAAATTGCTCAGTTTATATTGCATTTTTTTTGGTGTGGATCAATGCAAAGGATATTTTGTACCTGTTACATTCAAGCAGTGTGTTTCTGTGGCTGTCAGCAAAACTTTGCAGTGAACAGACTTTTTTCTTGAGGAATTGTTTTTTCTCTTCTTAAATTTCTTAAAATTATTTTTCTAGTAATTAAGACTTGTGAGTATACAGTCTTAGTCCTCAGGACTTCTCTTTCAAGAAGAAGCGGCCTTGTTGTATTAAGGCAGTCACCATGGATGAACTCGTAATGGGTAATGAACTGGATTTGTTAATTCTAGTTGAAAGCAGTACTACAGTGTTTTGCTGCAGAAGGACCAACAGTAATTCGTGTCAAAAGTGTTCTTTAAAAAGCATTTTAGCTGATGTCATTGAAAGGGATGTGACTCATCCTTGTGGACTATTGATTATTGTCACTAAATTCCCACAGAAAATTAAATTCTAAAATTACAGTGTGTGAAAAGAAATGCCTGTAGACTTGTAACTTTTAAAACAAATTCGAAATAAACCATGGCCAAAACTGTATCAAAGATGGATGGAATGTTCTTTCATGTCCATTGAAAACAGAGCATTTAAACTATTTGCCTAGATATGTGTTACAGAGTTGAGTAACTTCTTCAAGCATTCCAACTTTGACCACAGCTGGAAACCTCAGGATGCCTGTATTTGCTGCCAGAACATTTATAAATACATTTTGAAGTAAAAAGGATTCTAAAAATAAAAATTATATCCTCAATAACTTGAGAGTTTTTGCAAGATGGGTAACTTGGGAAAATGAAACTCCTGTTTCACTTCTTGTACCTCCTTTGCTACAGGTTTACATGGTAACTTAGAGATACTTTGTGGAGTAATTGCCAGGAAGTCTAGTGTTTTTCACATAATTGATGACTTACATTTTGTTAAAATGCTTTGAATAGCCATTTGTTTGTCCTGTCTCTCTTCCTGCTTCCTTTTCTATGGTAGCAGGGCTTGCTGTTAACTTGCAACGCTTGTGCTTGGTTTGCTTGTCTTTTTCAGTTTCCTTAGAAATACAAAGACTGATTGCTGCTTGTGATTTTAAATAAAAGTATGTTCCTGAAGATACCTTTTTCTCCTTTCCCATCCTCCCTTTCTTGGATACATACTTTGGTTGGGTTCTTCCCAGTTCTTGCAGTGATGCATTTTTCTGTCTGAGGGTTGGAAGAGACTTTCACTTAGCTCAGTTTGTTTCTTCCCCCTTTGAAGGCATTCATGCTTCTGTTTTAATGTTTCTGCATTCCTTGGAAGTTCTGAATTTTCATTTCAAAAGACACCTTAATGTTCATACATTATATTCCTCCATTTGTATATCAGACTCTTGAAATCTTTTGGTCAGATTTTGCAGAGATTCATGTTTTCAAAAAGAGATTGTATTTATGTGGTGTATTTCATGTCTTTGCCTATTTATAGAAGTAGGTGTGAATGTCTGTTTCCATTTTTTATAAAGGTTTTCCCCTACCTTGTTTCAAAGGCTTTTATCTCACCTCAGAGGCACTCAAGTAGATATCAAAAATTCCATGGCTTCACACCCAGTTTCTCTAAAGCTGTTTCCAGATTGCCTTTCAGATGTGTGAAGTTAGACCATTTTCCTCTTAGGAGTTTTGAGACTGTCTTCTTAATTGAGAAACTGATTGTAAAGCTAAGTGAAACTCCACAGAAAATTTGAACACATGCTTGGAATTTGGTCTCTGTTTCCTTTTACTGGAGAAGTTAATCATGTTGTGACTGATTGTGCTGGTAAGATTACTTCTGAGTTGTAGTATGAGAGTTATACCACCAAAGAGACATCTGCAATTTGGTGTGGAGTTCTTATTTATCAAAAATTCTGTAATATTCTGATTAATATTCTGTAGGGAGAAATAAGTGATAGTCACTTTGTCTTCAGATCCTGTGAGTAAATTATCTCTTACTGCATCCTTGATGTTGTGCTAGTGAAGGTGGTATGCCGAAGCATGTAGCACAACTAGATCTTCAGAAATAAAGTGCACTAGTGCCACCCTGTATCCTGTATGTTTTCCCTAGCCTCTTTTGGTTATTGCCTTTACCAGATGATAGAGGCCTTTGTTTTTTGACTGCAGAAGGGTTCTGGACAGCATTACCAGGACTTGTTTTCTGGAGGGTCCTTCTTACCCCTTTATTTGGCCGTGACGTCTACTCTTAACATAACAGCTGTCTCTGTTTTGTGGCAGTGACAAATCTATAGAGCACGAAATTCTTCCTCTTTGCTGATTCTTTTGAGTATAATGCACTGAGTGAATGTTTTTGGAAGAGAACATTAGAGATTTGTCTCCAGACTCGCAGGTTTTTGATTACCCAGGGGCAAAGAACTTCGACAGCACTAGGAGGAGGTATTGTTCATCCTAAGCATTCCTGGTTTTACTGTGTCTTCCAAGAAACTTTCACCATCCACTTTCAATTCCTTCCACCACCTCTCTGATCCCTTTTTTTCTAAACTTCACTGATTTAATTTTCTTCATTCTTGTAGAGTCTGGGGAGCAATGAAGCCAGTTAAGCCAGTGGCTACTCTGAATCTTCTGCCTTTTCAAGGCCATAATCTGCTTTTAAACGTATTTTCCACCCTCCATCCCCCCCATCTACAGGAAGTTATTTGTGCACACTAAACTGCAAATGTTTCATTATCATAAAATCTTTTCAAATCTACTCATCTGCTGTGAGGTATAGCTGTCAAAATGAACAACAAAATGAATATATCAAGTGAATTGGAGGAAGTGGTGTGACGTGGAATAAAATAGGATGAGATAAAAGGGGATAAAATCCCCTGAGAAGGAAGAAGAAAATGGAGGTGAGCTTTGGGATTATGTATTAATCAGGGATCTTTTACTGATGATTCTTCAGGAAGATTGCATTTTAGTGTCTCAAACGCTGAGAACTCTTTACATATCTGTAAATTAGAATCAACATCTTGCAGAACAGATTTTGAATTTACTCACAACTTACTCATTTGAAAGTTAATAAAAGCTGGCTGACATCAGATTTTTCACTTCTGTGTGCTAGTCTCTCTTTTGTTTCTTTAAATTCATTGCAAGTTAGTTTGTACAAAACCCAACCAGTTCACTTAACATATAAGACAGAACTTTGAGCTGCTTACAGTAATTTGTTTCCTGATTCAGCTTTTATTACTCATCAGTGAAATGAGATGTCCTGCTTCTACAGTACGTGTTCACTTGTGGTCTAGACAGACATTTTTCTTTGTCACGTCAGTTGTAATTTAAACATAGGAAACTCTGGAAGCATGCAGCATCTCTCTGAAATTGTATTTCGCTGTTATCTCTCTTTGTCCTGTATTCCTTTTGTGCTTGCATCTGGAAAGAGGGGATTGTATTGAGCTGGCAGTGAGACTGCTGAACTGTGCTACTTTGAAATTTTGTGTTTTTAAAGTCCTGGAGATGCTCTGATGAAATGGAAGGGTAAAAATGGGGTTTAATTCTAGCATGCCAGACTTGCTGTTTGAGAACCTTGTTAAAGCCAAAGAAGGTGCTAGCAGAAAACGACTTAGGTTTATGATGTTGCTGAAATGTTGTTCCATACTTTCTATGAAGTAAGTCTTGATTAGTCAAGAAGCTTCCAGACCACAGTCTTTATGCTAATCAAATAGAAATTTTATAAAGTGAGTTGTTAGTGCTGGTTCTTCATTTCTGCATGTGGAGCTACAGTCATGGGCTTAGAATGTTCAGAAAAAGGACAGTTCTGTTTTGCTTAAGTGCCGTACTTAGGAGTTTGAAAGGTAGATGGTGGTTGTGCAGGCACTATTAGATGTTACTTGATGGGTTAGGGACCAAGTGAAGTGTGTATGTTGGGGAAGGGAGAGATTTTCACTTGTAAGGCTTTTTCTTGCACAGAGATGATAATCTTAAATTGTTGGGTGATTGGTTTTTATATTAGTGCATTAGTAGTGCATGAGATCATGCCCTATAGAGGTGAAAGCAATCCATTATAGTAACTTTAGATGCTCTGTTCAAATTGCCCTTGTTTTTGTTGTGGAAGTTTAAACTACTGAAATAAGAAAATGCACTGCACCAAGGTCAGTGTTATCAGATCAGTTATACAGAGGTTTTGATCTAGGCTGTTATGGATGTGGCCTCAAAGTGTTTTGTTCTTATTTTTAGGATTCTCCTTTTACAAATGCAGGACTGGGATCTAACCTAAACCTTCTGGGTGAGATAGAATGTGATGCCAGTATAATGGATGGAAAGTCATTAAATTTTGGAGCAGTTGGAGCACTGAGTGGTATGTTAACTATGCATTATAAAGCTAAGTACTGATTTAAGTGCAAAGATCAATTTTGTTCTTTTTTGTTACTATTTTGAAGGGGGACACATTGTAAATTCTTCATTGTTTAAATAGATTCTGCCCCTTTAAAAAAAGGGGAGGCATTCGTGCTCCCTGGAATGCTATTTTGTGTTAATTTGCTGTGTGTAACATGCTGTCTTATTGGTTCTCTGATAATCCTTTGCACGATTGTATGATATCACACAGTATTCACAATGAGACTGAATTTGCTCAGGTGAATTTGTAGAATGCTAACTTTATAATAAAACTTAATTGTTAAAAAATATTACAAGCATTTAAAATAAGCTTTTTATTTGTTTTTGAATTTATTTGCATATGGGATTTATTTAATATGACAACTAATGTGTTTCTCTTTTTTGTCTAGTTTTAGCTTTCAGTATAAAACAAATATAGATATAAAATCCCAAGTAGGGATTGTTGAGGTTTTGTTGTAAGTACATGAACAGCCTTAGCTGTTACTGTTGAATATCTTTTCTGACAAGATTTCAAGCTTTGTTCTTTATCCTAGAATAGTTCTAAACCTTGCTAATAGCTTCCTCATGTAGATATAAATCTAAAATAAATAGTAAAATGAAGTGTTTCAAGGCTTGTTTGTTACGAAATGTATCCTTCCAACCATGGGGAAGGAGGAAATGAGGGAGTGAGAGACAACTAAGCCTGAATCCTATAATTTTTGTTTTGGCCAGATAGATCCAAACGAAAATTCCATCTTGAAAAATTGATGGTTATAAAATGTCTTTGGCCCTTAGAATACAGTAGATTTAACATGAGATTTCTGTGGTAGGAGATCACTATTTTCAATATGATTCATTTTCTTTTAATAAAAAGAAGTGGGAGAGCTGTTGACTAGAAGGCTTTATCACTACTGTCAGGATGCGAAGGGAAAACTGACAAAGTTGTTACTACATTGAAACATAAGGTGTCTCTTAATAACTTAATGAACCCTTGGAAATTAAAGGAAGCTGACTTCCACTGCCCAAATGTATATTGCAGTGCTATGAGGAAAAATATTTTAATGTTATGTTTTCATTTTTTTGCTAATTTATCTTCTTTTAGGAATCAAGAATCCAGTTTCGGTTGCTAATAGATTGTTGTGTGAAGGGCAGAAGGGAAAACTCTCTGCTGGCAGAATTCCACCTTGGTAATTGCTTTGTTCTGCTTGACTTTTCTTTGGTCTTTCGTCTCTACTGCATGCATACAATATTTGAAGGTTTTATCTTACCCAGGAAGGCTGGTGCTGTTTTACATACCAGTGATAGTGTGCCTTTAAAAAGAAGATAAGCTTTGTTCCCTGATCTTGAAACATCTTGTGGACTCGGTGGAAGGAAGTATTAGCTATAGATGGCAATATCATTTTGTGATAATTTCTGTCTGTGTGATTATTTCCAGTTGTCATACTTAATTCTTATGTTTGTTACTGTAGCCTTTTGAAAAATCCCAAACCCCATCAAGATTAAAGGGAAATTCCACTGCCCTTGCCTCTACCTTTAAGTAAAAGCAACATAGTTTTTAATAAGTATAGAAAAGAATCCTATTTTACTGCTCTTGTGGCTTTGTGGAAATGTGCAATGCTTAGTAACTTCCTCTTATTTTAAAAATAAATTTAATAATATTTACAACAAAAATGAAAACAAGCACTCCATCATTGAGATGGATATAATACTTAGAAGGAAGAGGTAAGTATTACATACATAATTACTTTAAATAATATTGCATCGCTTGGGAAAGAATCCAAGAAATGTGTCATAGTTGATTGCTCTTAAAACTATCTTATTTTCATTAGCAGTTTAAATTGTCAGGTAGAGAATCTGAAAAATTCATTCATGTTAATTGACTGCTCATCAGTTATCATAACTGTGGTAGAATATGCTGCCCTTTGTTTACTAATGGTCAGTATTTGCAGAAGTATTAAACCAGCATTTATGTAGCTTAAAGAAAAGTATATTTCAATTCACAGATTTTACTTTCCTTCCTGTATTATTGTGTAAAATTAGCCAAGTAGTCTGTAGCTGGATGATATAATATTCTAATTTAAACAGTGAGGAAAAGCATGATTTCAATGTTCTGTCATGTGCAAAGGACATTCATAGATCAAAAAAAGCCACCTTGAAATTAAACCACAAACAGACAGATTCTGCATTTTAAAGTATTTTCTTTAATGGATAAAGAACAGAGTAATTGTGGGGAGGTTTACTAAAGAATAGGAACTTTCACTTCAGTTGCTGTTAGTAGCTCATTTCTTTATCTGTCAGAATAAAATGAGGTTTTTGCTGAGGCACATTAGAGTGTGAAGTGAGGTGTTTTTCTGGTGTTCCAGAAGTAGTACTGAAGTCAGCTGCAGGAGCAAGCACTTGGGATTGTTTTGCCTATATCATCACAGTATTTAGAATTATAATGTAAGGAAGAGCACTTGGGCATTTTAGTATGCTTTCTATGACTTTATGACCTAGTTTATGCTGCAATTATTTTAAAAATACTGAGCGGTAAAGAAACTATATCCTCTTGCCCTCAAAGGACAAGACTAAATCTTTTGAGGGCTGTGCAAGGCTAGCAGATGCTTTTAAAGACAGGATAGCTCAAATCTCAAGGTGAGAGATGAGCTGTCTTTGGAGCCAACACATGCAGTTTATTGTGCAAATGTTGTGCACCTGTGTTACCTGACAAATATTTTCATTTCCTTTTTTCCCCCTTCTGAACTTTGAATGCACAATTTATTAAAACAAATTTGTTACCCTGGAAACAGTCTATATGAGTGGGATACGATGGGTTATGCTTTGGACTTGCTTTGGTGGATGGTCCTGCACACACAGGGTCTCCTAAGGTCAGAATGATAAAGCTTATGTTCACTGAAGGTGATGGTATGGAGGATGTCATGCCTTGCCTTTCTGGCCAGGGCTGGCATGATGCATTGTTTTGGGACTGAAATATATTCCTGCACAAGCTGAGAATACATGCAGTCAAATGACAAGAGAGCAGCCATATTTTGGCATTCCTTGGAAGTGTCAGTATTTTAGTACATGATTTTTATTTGTAAAGATATGCAATTTTCATCTTCTTTCTCATTGGCGTGTAGTGTATTGGGGAATCTTCCAGATACTGCTTAGCCTAAGAATCTGTTAAAGAAACCTATAGTAGAGACTGTTCCTATAGCATGATCTAAGCTAGCTTAATATTTTCTGGCAAGAACGTTTGGCACATGACCAAACAGGAAAAATTCAGGAGCTATGAGGTTAGTAAAAGTGGCATTATGGAGTTTTTTCACTGTAAAAGAACACATGGAGACAGTTTGCTTGGCTTGTTTACCCCTGCTCAGCATCCGTTTTTATAGTGACAGTTCAAAACCAATGCAAAGTGATATATTTCTGATTTTCGGTAGAAGAAATTCTAATGAGTGTGAATTAAGTTATTCAGAGATGGTAAGCTTACTGGGAGGGAGGGATCAAGTGTCTGAACTCCTGTATCCAACTTGACGTAAATTGCTCTGTAGAATGTGTCCTTCTGGATCAATCTCTCGTATTATTTAAAACACAGAATTCCACTCTCCAAATCAGAATTTAAAACGTTTAGAGAATCCCTGAATGCATGAGTGCATTTGTTGAAACCTCGAAGGTCCTTACATCTTTGTCACACTTTATTCAGTTTGATGTTGTCAGGATTTTCTCTGATGCAGAAACAGAAAATACTCAACTTGTAAATATTACATAAGCTCATGTAAGATATTCCTGTTCCTTGTATAACTTTTACAAAAGAAAGCGCTATTGTAATTGCACAGTTACAAACTGGGTGCGCCTTTGCAAGCGGTCTTTCGTCACGGAATAACAGAACATCTATTCTGTAGTAATAAACTTGTAGATTTTCTATTTCTTACACTGAAACCGTGACCTTTCTAAGGAAAAAGGCTTATTTACATCTGTTTGCTATTAACTGTATATTGGTAAGATTTGCAGGATAGCACAAACACACCTAAATGTCTCCTCTTTTTAGAACTCCTCAGTGGTACTGACATCAAGTCCATGTCCATATCCCTTTTTCCATATTAATAGTAACCTATATGGGAAAGAATTCCTTCTTAGATTCCCGCTGCCCCCTTTGGATATATAGGGATTTGTAATTGCTTCACAGCTTTACAATACTGTGTGCAGAGTACAAACATATTGTAACTTAGAGGGCAGTGAGTAGTCAAGAAAGTGCCTGGAGCAAATGAAGGCTTGCAGCACCTTTTATCTCTGTTCTGTATTTCTTCAGAACCATTTCTTCTTTGTAACACTGATTTCAGAGCTATAACTACATTTTATAACATGTTACAAAGTGAGTTTATTACATCCTGATCGCCTTGACCATCTGTAATAAACAAACCAGAGACTTCTGTTTAGCTTGGTGCAGCCTGTTTCCCTACAGCCCATATAAAATGGCCCTCTTTGGAGTATTCAGCACCAGGATAATCATGTTCTTGGAGAAAATTGCCTAAAAAGACTGTTTTGGAGGCTCTACTTACATTTTCTATTAATATGGTCTAGTGTGCCTGGAACTGGAAAGCACATCCAAGCATTGACTCCTTGCTGGGAGGATGTTTCCATCTTCTGTGTGTTCTGAGCCTGTAAGAACTATATAGAGTTCTGATATATTTGCAGGAAAGATCATTATGTCTTGTTTATGCAGAATCAACTTTCAGAGTAGCAGAGAATAAACTAGTTCATCCATCGTTTATGTTTTTGTTTTTCCCCTCCCTTCGGAAAATCGTATTTTGGATTAGCCTAAAGGCTTTTGAAAGTTGGGGTGGTTTTTACTGCTTTCTACAGTGCACTGGCTTAATTCCCTCTTCTCCCTCTCCCCCAACCAATCAAGCTTGGTGGTAGTTTTGTTTTTATGTACAGACAACAAAGCACTGAGATCATGATGTTATTTGTCTTGTAAACAGTGTATTTTAACATTTCTGTGATTACGTTGTCCTTCAAAGATCCAAACGGAATAGTTAAAAAAGGTTGGATGATCTCTGTGGTGATATGAAGCCTCAATTAGTTTTCTGCTTCAATTAATTTAGTGATTCTTTGAGACCAAAACTGGAAGTACTTTGTGCCTATCTTATAGGAGGAAAAGGAATCTAGGAATTAAGAACAGAAATGTGAACAAACTAAAAGTCACATCACTTAAGTTAGGAGACACTTGGGTGCTTTTTTGCACTCTTCATAAATATTAGTGATGTTTTCTGTTTCTAAGTATTAATAAGGTAGTTATGAAACTGCTTGTAAAACACAATGTTTCTGACTGACCTGTGCTTGAGTTACCATATATCAAACTCCTAATGTTGAGTTTGTTCTTCCCACATAACCTTCCTCTCTTTGTAAATTGTTTTGTTGAAAAGGAAGTACTTACTTCCCAAGAATGTATTGTTTGATAGAGACCAAACCCACCTTGTTTTAGACAATGAAGAATACTACTAAATCAGGTTTGGGTACAGTTTGCATATCTTTTTTATGTTAAAATTGAAAGTTTTTAATGTTACATGACAGTGCCAGGTTGTTTCTTGAGCACTAACTTACCTAACACTAGATGCTTCAGTTCTCCCAAAGTACCCAATAACTTATCCTACACTATCTAGCAACGTGAACAATTCTTACCTGGAGCTGCACTAACAATGGTAAGAAATATGCGTTTAACACTTCAAATTCTCCTTTAGATCAACCTTTTTTTGAGACTTTTGTAAAGAAAGACTGGGCACACCTCTTGTACTGATTAAATCATAGAGAAGACAGAAAGTGCCACCACAAAACATGACATACTGAAAGCTGCAGGTGTTGGATACCGCACTGTCAAGAAGACTTCCAACAGCATTAATGCCAACAGATTGGCTGTATCAGTTCTCAGAAACTGTAGAACTGCATGGCTCCAGGGACTACTTTGTAGCTGGAATAACTTCTTTAGTCTCATGTTCATAACTCTGGTATTTCTGTAAAATTTTTCCCAGTTTGCTGTAAACCCTACGTCTTTGCTTCTTGTGTCCATTAGGCAGTTGTGTTATTCTTAACTTCATAGTTCACTTTTGAAATAAGATTGGAAATAGTTGTCCTTTATTGTGTTGCACAGCAGCTTTATGAAACTGTCTGGTTTCCAGCTACTACATATGTCTTTTCAGGCAATAAGATTAATTTCTTTAAGGGGAAACAACATAGATAATTAAGGCTTGCTTTCTTTTTTAATCTCCCAAAAAGTTCCATGTCTGTGTATATTTTTTACTCTTGTCAGTGTCACAGATGTATGTACTGTCTCACTATGGTAAAGTGTTCAGTACTTTAGAAGCTGTAGAAAACAGCTTCTCAGATGGCTGGGGTTTTTTTACAAGTATATTAAAAATTTAGTGGGCTAGTCTAATTTGCAAATGCTTGAGATATGCATATATACACTTGGTATTCCTCTGGCACTGGCTGACTTGACTGGAAATACCCTGCCATTCTCACCTTATTCATCCCATGTTGTTGGTCTTCAGGATTCTTGCTAAGTTGTTATATAGAGCAAGACTTGCAACAGCTTTGTCCTGTTATAGCTGCAGTTTGAAAGCTAGTGCTATTTGATATTTCAAATATCAAATTTGAATTTCAAATTTGATAGCACTTGTTTTTATCCAGTAATAAACTTAATGTCAGAGCTGCATAATCCTTTAATGAAACTACATAAGGTTGCCAAATGTAATTATAGCTGATATTTCTCTGAAGTACAGACAGCTTATGATTTAAAAATGACCAAACCAAATAGAAAAAATAATTGCAAGCAAAGGGGGATTTGTTATATGGTTTTGTTTAAACTCCCTCTTCTGTGTCTCCTAGCTTTTTAGTTGGTGAAGGAGCTTACAGATGGGCAGTTGATCACGGGATACCAGCATGTCCTCCAGGTATCATGGCTACAAGTGAGTAAACTGGTGGTGTCAGTAGGAAGAACAGGACAGAGTTACTTTAAATGGTGCCTCATCTTTTGAGGTGTGCATCACTTCATTGTTCTTAATATTCAGCTAGCTTACGGTGTTACAGTCTATAAGGGTGGTTTAAGTTTACTAATTTTCTAATAAATATCTAAATAGAAAAAATTTTAAACTATTACTTCAGCTTCATTTTAGCAACATCTAATTCAAGTGGTTCTGTGGTTCTCGGACTAAATCCCATGATGGACTTTTTTTAAACCAAAATATAGACTCTTTAAAAGCTCAATCCTGCGAGTCTCCAGTTGTGATCCAGCTTGGATCCTAGAAGCGCCAACGTAGCTGTGTATCAAAATTCAGCAGGTACCAGTTGGTCTCTGAGATTCTGTAGTTACACCCAGCTCTGGGTCTTTCTCCAGAACTGCTCTTGTCTAAACAGGCTGTCAAATTAATTTGCCTTTTTTTTTTAACCTAAGGCTTTGCTTCACCTAATCTGATAGAATAACCCAGTCCAGAAGACAGACTTGGATTATACTGTATGCTAACAGTAGTCTCTTAGTAAAGCTTCTTGTCTTAAAATAGGTGATTATGTTATATGGATACACCATCTATGAACTAGGCTGAAAATCAGTGCCCTTACCCATGGAATGGAGGATGTGGCTCCCTTCCTTCTCTTCTTCAGCCCCTCACCTTTTGGAAAGTGCCAGTACCAGTCTGTAGTTTGTTGTAGGTGAGAACATGCCTTGCACTGCCTGTTGAGGTTATGCAGGAAAGAAATCAGAGGTCATTACCCGAAGAAGGAGAACACAGAAGATTATGATGTTTATTTTACAGTAAACAGTATTGCTATTTAAAATATCTGACTAGTCCCCAGGGCTCTCATGAAGCCTTCAATTGGGTCTAATTTTAAATGTAGATAAATATCTAGAAACTGCAATTCAAAATTGTTGATACTCACTGCTGAATTGTAACCCCTGAAACAGTGGCACTGTTTTATTTCATCATGCCAATTTTCATGCATGTTCATGGCACATTTCACTTCAAACAGAAAGTTTTGATTTCTAGCTCCACATGACTGAAACTTTTGCTCTATCCATCTGCTGTCCAAAGCAACATTTGCAGAACAACTGTTGGGCTCAGTTAAGCAGAACCTTTATTTCTGTGGCTCTAGAAAGAGTAAAAACAATTAGAACTTTGAATTTTTTTGGGGGGGGCGGTGGGAAGGGTTGTGGTTTTGTTTTTTTTTCTTTTTAGGAAAGTAGTTGCTACTTATGTGTAGGAGATAGTTCAGGAAGAAGGTGTCTTGACTAATTCTGTGTGCATGCACAAGTTTCCACTGTTTGTAGTGCCAGTGTGTTTCTGTGGTGACAGATGATGAGATTGTGGCATTAACTGCCAGATGATACGTTTGCTAGTTATAATGTACCCGGGTAGTCAGAGCAAATCTGCACATTACAGTTTAAAAATAGGGATGACCACTGCTAGTTTGGTTTGCCTAATCTGAACTATGAATTTACATTGGAGAAACATCAGAAGAATAATGCCAGCCAATGCATTTTCACAATCCTGCTTCAAAAGATAACTGGCTTTTTGTTTTCACGATACATTCAGCACACTTCCATTTAGCAGAACAATTTGCATTCAAACAGTTGAAACAACCAGGATTGACAAGTTAATTATTTAGTGTAACCATTATTGGTGGTATATCTGATTTTTTTTCTTTCCCAAAAACAATGAAAGAGTAAACAAAAACCTGAAAAAATCGTTTCCAGATAATGTTACAGTGATTTCTATCCCAGTCCTTAGCAAAGTAAGTCTTGTACCACGTTGACTTCTGGTACGTGGGACTGGAAGGTGACCATTAACATCATGTGTGACTACAAGGGAGAGTTCCAGTTTCTTTTCAGTTGTAACAGTCTCACAGCTAACATGTAAGAAGCCAAAATAGATTTATCCAATGTTACCATGGAAAAGAAAGTTAGATATGCTTAAGAAATAATCAAAGAGAATGTTGTTTCCAAGCAACCACAAAGAAATTTCATCTGAAGCCAGCTGTTGTGATAAATAATGTAACAGTCTTCAAAAGAGGGGAGACTGTTGATTGTGCTTGCTACAATTCCTATGGTAGTGTTTGCCTGGAGAATTGGGGGTAAATCGACTTGAAATTATGAGTGCTGAATTGCTCTATAAAATGAAGAACTGAACTAATTGCCAGACATCAGGAAAATATGTTTAGTAACTTAATTACAAAAAAGCAAACTGAACCCCCACCCCAAAAACCCTAATCCAAACTTAGACATGTACTTGAAGTAACTCTTAGCAGGGAGAACTATGTGCATGTTTTGGCTTCTCTGTGCTGCACATGGGAAATCTAGTCTTGAAGCTGTGTTATTCTGTTTCTCTTTTCTTGGACCTGAGATGGGAAGAGAGTAGTGTTATACCTGCTGTAAGTAAGGCTGGGGGTTTGGGTGGCTGGTTTGCATGGACGGAGCTTCCCTATGATCAGTAACAAAGAAAGGGTCACGATCAGCTTTGCAGTCACACTTCATAATTCTCTCAGAACTATCAAAGTATCTAAGCACCAAACTGGAAGCATGTTTTAAACCATGTTACTTGTTGAACTACATCAAGGTTATGTCAAGGCTCACCTTCTTTGTCTTCCTTGGTTTGCCAAGTGTGTGAGGAAATGGGATTTCTACTGTCTGTAGAAACCTGGTGGCTTTCCAGTGCACGGAGTGGGTGGTTTTAAAAAAACCCCAAACACCTGAAATGTGGTCTGTCTGTATTGCCCACAGTCTGCAAGGAAGCTGACTGAATTTGTTAATTCCTGCCCCTACTAGAGCCTACCGATACAGAGCCCATACTGGCTTATCACAGCACTCTGTGCTAGAGAGACTGCTTTGAAAGTGTAATCCAACTGTTAAGAGTATAATTACAATTTAGAAATGCTAAATTACTGTACAGTGCAATCTCTTATAACTGTTAAAAGTACACTTTAAATACGCAATGTAAATTTGAGGTACATCCTCAACTGCCAGTATCTGCTCTAGTAATAACCGAAACACTTTTATCTGAAATTATCAGTTCTATCTCTAGTAGATTCAAATTAGTTGATTTGGCAAAGATAACTTGGTGTAAGACGGCATCTTACAATTGCTTACAATGTTAAGTCTTCAAAGGGAAAGAGAAGGAACGTACCTACTCATGCAGCAAGGTTGTAACTCCAGCAGTGTGGAGGTGACTGTAAGCACCTCAGTGAATGATGTTGCATAACAACAAAAGTAGCTGTAGTGGATCCACATAACTTGTTAACTGGAGTTCAAGAGTAGCCACAAAGAACATGCTTAAGGAAGAATATAAGAACAGAGCAAATATTTGCTTCCCTTCTCCTATCCCTTATATTATTCCAGACTCTAAATTTCCTACTCATTAGTGACTCCTGCATACATGGAAGGTAAGCAGTGGCACTTTCTGGCATGAAATTGTTGTTTCCTTTTGAACCCCTATTAGTTTCCAGCATCTGCAAAAACCTTTACAACTGTGACTTACCTAATTTTCATTATTTTGAGACTTGCGGAATAAAAGCTGCTACTTTATTGTCTGGTCTCTACTCAGAGCCCTTCTTCAGTCAAATCCTGTTATTACCTTGAATAACTTTGTGTCATTAGTAAAATCACATCTTGTTGTGCAACAGAGTCAGGGCTACTATGGGTTGGTTTGAAATTCTAATTGTAACAGACCATTTCTTTACTTGTACTTTCTTTGTGTTTTTTAGCTAATTGTGTGCATGCAAGGAAATTCCCATCTATCTTATGGCTGCTTGGATTCTTTAATGAGGGAGAGTCTTTTCTGCATGAATGTTGTGCAGATTGTGCTATTTCTAGTGACAGTTTGTCTCCCTGCCCACCAGTATTGCCTGCCTCTCCTCCAAACCCCCAAATCTCACCTCACTCCCAGTTCTCTCATCACTTTGTTATTACTGTATTAAGAAAAACCTTTGCCATATTGCTGGAACTGTGCTGTGAGGTTCACTCAGTGGCTCAGACTATGTTATCTTTGTTTTTAAGGGGAGATTGAAAGATTTGGAGAGAAACTCAAGGGTTTTGGGAATTTGATTAGGAAGCTTGGTTAATCTGAATACAAATGGAAGTCCTTCTTGGATTTGGAGATAGTATTGTGGGTTAACTTGCTGTTCTGAAATGGGAACAGCTGAGTGCAGTCAAGAGAATGGCTCTCTAAGTTACCCAGGAAAAGGACTGGGCCAAAGTGCCCAGAAGATGCTTTGGATGAAAATCTTCCAGGGCACAGGAAAGGCTGCTTCATGGAAAAAGAGATTCCTTGCAGGAAGTAGTAAGAAATGGTACGTCCAGCAGCAGTTTACCCTGAGTTTGTGTTATAAAGAACAGATCTATAGAGTAGTGCTCTGAGAGAGATAGGTAATTTTTAAAATATGCTGTTGCCAAGTGCCTTTTTCCCCCATTCATGTTGCTGTCTCTGTCAAAGTATGGCAACATGGAAAGTATCACTAGTAGTCTTTTAGTCCCAATACAAGCCTAAGTTATGTTAATTTGTAATTTAAAATAGCTGTGTTAAAAAGAAATTTATTTTCGTCTATCTGTTTTCATTAGTGTCATTTATTTAGCAACTACTCAACAGAATTCTTCACAAGATCACTTGAATTCCTGTGGGTTAACTAATTTGCTAGTATATTCCTTTTTAATTCTCTTCTGTCCAATAGTTGCATTCTCTTTTCATATGGAATAGAAAGATAAAATGCAGAAAGCTTCTTTCAGCTGACTCTAAGAACTGTCTGCCAGGGGGTGCTATATGATTGGTCAGAACTCTATCTCTACTTCAAAGTTTTAAAAATATTCTTGGAGTTTTCTTAGTATTTTCAATTTACAGTTTGGTTTTAAACAAGGATTGCTGAACACTTACAGGTTGCATAATGTTTAATTGCATAATAATTTGTAATGCCTGTGATAGAAACTTGTATTTAGTATTTCTGTTCCCAGCTTGCTGTTCCACCACTATAACCAAGAAGGTTTGAGTATTGTCCTGAACTTGATTTGTCATTTCATGGTGCTAGAAATTTGTATTTTCTACCTCTATAGGAAAATACAGTTTTTCATATAACTATTCTCTGAATTTTCAACCTGGCTGAAAATAAGTGGGGGAGTAGGTGTGGCTTATAAAGGCATGGGGATTTTAAGTAAACATGGGCTTCCTAGTAAAAATGTTTTGCATTAACTTTGGGCTAGAAATGATAGTGTATTATAATAAACAGCCTGTCAGCTATAGACTTGTTTAAAGTACGTAGGGCTAGAATTAACAAGTAGATATGTATCAATTGTACCATTATTAAAAAAATTAGACGCTGTCTTAGTGTTGTGTTTTGGTCTGTATGTACAATTCAGTAGTTTCAAGGACTCCATGGAAAGGACAAGTCTGCTTTTCTTTTGCTTCTGCTCTTTGAATCCTTTCTAAAGGGCTGTGAAAGGTGACTAAGAAAATGTTCTGAAGAGCTATATAGAATGGGGAATACAGTTGTCTTTCATTTACTAAGTCATTGTATCATTATCTAATAGGACTGACAAGATTTTTGATTAAATTTTTACTTGTACATAGTATAATGGTTAAAGGAGTTAAGGGAATGATTTGAGTGCCAACAGGATTAGTACAGGAGATGAGTAAATGATGTGGAAGTTTTATGGCACACAGATGAGTCTCTGAACTGACTCAGACGAATGATCTCTTCCACTGACTTGCTTGCTGAAAATTACTTTCTCATCTCTTTGTTAGGTGGTGATAACAATGAAAAAAGCCTGTAAAGAGTATATTTGTCTAGCAATGATAGTTTAGGAGATGAATCTTGTGCTAATTATGTAATAAAGGTCTTGTGGCCCTTCCTTGTCAGGATGCCTGGGAACACTGGAAACTTTTGAACATCTACAAGAGTCTTAACTTTGAACAAGATGAGCCTGTGAGATTTTTCTTCTGCATTTACAGATAATACATCATATTATCAAGTACACATTCTGACACCACATCCACTCATATACACCTCTCCTGCAAGTGGATGGTATTGAGCAGGAGCTGCTTCCACCTGTTCTGTGCTCAGCCACTGAACCTTCTCCATGGCAAGCCCTGACACTTGTCTCAACCCTGCCCTGACCAAGTATTCCAGCAGTGCTTCCACTGTCTGGCACAGTTAGCCCCAGATTGCACAGTACACGTAGGTAGCTCCTGTTGGTACCTTGCGGGGCTGAAGGGGGAATGTGGAGAATTGGGAAGGTGTTTCCAGGTGCTTAAAGATGATTAAAAGAGATGATTCTAAAAGAGACACCCCATGCTGCACGGCAGGGACATGTGATAAATACTGTGAATGTAAGACTGAAGTTGGATCTGTTTATAATATTTTAGTTCTGATGTGCTGCTGTTGTCAGTCATTAAGTCTTTGGTCTGAATGAGGCCTCAGCATGGCATTTAAACACAGTCATTTTGTAAAGCTCTAGAGCTTTTTTTCTTTTTCTCCCTTCTTCTCCCAGCAGCTCTGAAGCAGTTTTATTTATGCCGGTAGGTGCATAAGTGAGGGAGCAGAACAGAAGGGCTGGTTATACTCTCATGGCTCCCAAGACTCAATTCTTCTAAGCATGAGTTTGAGTGTACATGCTATTACTGGGTACGGTAGTAACTGCCAGGGATTTTTATCTGAAAGTACTTGTTTGATTTACATCTAAACTTTTAAATTCTTGAGCAAAATCAAAGGATGTTTTGCTAAATACCTTTCCATAGATTTCAACAACAGTGCCTCTGGGCTATGATCCAAAAATCTTTCAAACTATAATTCCATCAGCTCCCATACCTCTCTTTCTAGCTTCCTCCCCAGTCAGTAAGGTCTGCCTCTCGTCCCTTTCTCCTTGGCCCAGGCAACATCAGGCTGATGTAGCTATATTGCATTTGTTTTAGGAAAACACTCCTGTCTTCATCACCATGCTGTGTTCCTTTCCTTTTCTCAAGCTTGGAATATACTGTCTTTTTGGAGAAGATGAGAGTGATTTTTATACTGTCATTAAGGACAAATGAAATTTCTTAGTGTCCTTGCACCACAAGGTTAAGTTTTTGTTTTAGATTTAATATGAATTATGAACTCCAACTGGGTGTAGGTGTTTTCTTTCTGTCTATAGTGCTTATTTTCAAAGGAAATTTTCAGTGGGTTGTTTTTCCATGTTGTATGTGTGTTGTTAAACAAGGCAACTTGAATTTTGGGTTATATTTTAGTTGATGAAATGTTTTATTGAACTTAAAACCCTTATAATATGTTCTTTGTCAAAAACCAAACTTGGCAGTTGTTTTCAGAAAACTCTTAATTTCATCTTTCATTTCTTTAGTTTGAAGCTCACTTGTTCTTCAGTCTCTTGTCACTAATAGAGCAAGATGAAGCAACAGGAGTACTGCTTATTTTAATGGCATTTTTAGTGGTTTTACACAGGTACAACAGGATAAAGGCAGGAATAAGCTGAAGGCAGGCAGCCTTTCACTTGCTTTAGTCTTTTTTCTGAGGAGAAAATTACCAAATTTAAGATTCAGGACATTTTGTTTTCAACTGTGGTGGGCATAAAACTATGAGAGGAAAAAATTGCAAGGTTGTGTTTTATAAATTGGTCCTTTATTTCATGGTTCTTTGGTCACTTTGGAGGTATTAGCTGGCTTATCCTGCTAAGAGAATTGATAATTACTGATAGTAATTATTTTCCTTAAATAATAAAAGCTGTTATTCATCAGTCTTTGCTAAAACAAAATCTTCACCTTTCTGATGAAAGTTAATCCTAATAACTATTCTGAAGTTGGGTGTAGCCTGAGCACAAGAATTTCCCTTCTAGGCGATGTCTGACTAGACTGACTTTCCCTCACAGTATGGAAAGGGAGGATGTTTCATGGTAAACTGAATAAAACCAAAGACTATAAATTAATACCTTCTTTATTTAAACCTGAGGTTGATCAAATATTGAAGCTGAGGCCCGGAGGAGTTGTTAAATCTCCGTCATTGAAAATATGCAAAACTTGACAAGTCCTTTTAAATTGGGCTTGGTTTTTTTTAGTGGGTTGGACTACACAACCTTCTGATATCCCTTCCAACCTACATCATTGTAATGTTACTAGAAAACTTTCTTCACCTGTCTGTCTGACATGGTCCAAGATACAACAACTTCTCTGTTAATAATGACATGTTTTCTGCCCTATGTTTTGCAATTTACTGATACCACTTTGTACTGTTAACAGTTAGATCCTTCAAAGTAAATCTTCAGGTTTTTTCTTGTTTTGGAAAGACAAACAATCTTAAAGCACAAAGTAAACTGTGAAAATTAATTGCTTAACTAGGGTCTGAGGTCTTAAGTGAATGAAGCATCTCTCTTGAGCTTGGAGAATTTTGTGTGTTGTGGAAAAATGGCAGTGTAAATATGCTACCAAGGTATAGTTGGAGTGGAGATGCTGAGAGGCCATATGACAGCACTCTGTGCAGCTGGCAGAGCAGCTTGGAACTAGTCCACGTATTCTCTAGATTTGATGTGATCTTTGTGCATATATTTGAACTGGTGAACATGCAAATGCTGTGGAAGGTTTCAGAACACTGCTAACATTTGATTTTGAAGTACAAGGAAAACTGCTTATGTTCAGTTCTGCACATTTGAGCTCCTGCACTCTCTTGCCTTTCTAGGTCCACTTGTTTTCCGAGGAGGCAATGGCAGCAGCACGTAATAGGCTTAGGCATATGTATCCCTGTGTAATGCCTGCTTTTCAGGAGTACCAAGGCCACACACCATTCTTACTCACCCTTGTGGCTCTGCCCGTAGGTATATGCTGTGCCTGGTGAACTCATGTCAGCTTACAAGTTCTCCTGTTTGAAAATTCTGTTAAAAACAATGTGCTGGCTTGGTTTATTTTGGGGCACTTCTGTTTACCAAGTTCTTGATTTGTGTGAGGTTTTTAGTTTGTTTCTCCCTGCCCCCAATTAGTACTTGACTAAAATGATTCTTTGCCTGCTTCCCCTGTATCAAGTGTTTGGGTTTTACCTCATTTCAAACATGAAAATGTGTTGTCCAAACTAGCTGCATTGATCAGCTCTTTATAGTAGAAGGAGTTCCTTTCTTGGTGATGGCAGATTAATGTGTGTTTGCAGTTTTAAGAAACTGGTATTCATTAAGTTTTTGGAGAGAAATGACAGCTTTCTCACTACTTTCTGGGCTATATACTTGAATAACTGTGTGTAGTTTAAGGTGCAGTTTTATATACTTAAAAACATGATTAAAAGAGAACTCACTAGGTGAATTTGGCACCTGCATGGAGAAGTTTCAAAGTAAAATGCTTACTGTCTGTGTACTTCGTGAGAGTTGTAAATGAAAGCCTTGTATTCTATTGGCTCTGCAATAGTGAGTTTATTACAAGACTTCATGCAGCTATTCCAGTCTTCTGAATAAAAGTGATGTAGCTATATTCAGAATTTTATTTAAGATGCCATTTTTTGAAGTTTATAGATTAAATAGAAAAACCTGTGCATTTTAACTTCCATTGAATTTGTGACTTAACCTGTGTAAGTCAAAAATTCAAATTACTATGTTCTCCCAATAGCTTGATTTGGTGTGGTTAAACAAGTGACAAAAGACATTTTCCCCCCAACTCTTTACATTTTACAGAGGACTTTAAAACAGCCTGGTCAAAACTAATTTAAACTAAATATGTCAATATTATCTGCAATTTGTTCATGAACTGAAACTTCTAAAATGGGAACATGTCATTTTGGTCTCTTAAGCATAACAATTTTATTTTTTAGTCCATTTTAGAGAGCACTTCCTTTCTGAATATGAGACTTAGATGTGGAAAGTACATGTTTGTCTTCTTGAGACCTAGGTGGTCTTGAGACTGTGTTGGGTTATGGAGCATAAAACTACTTGTGTGTGGCTTTAAATATATGGGTAAACATACAGATATGTGATTAAGGTAATAAAATAGTAGCCTAGATTTTTATGGCTATTAGAATGAGCTCACATGGTATCTATTTACTTGTCAGCAGTCAAAAACAATTTTAACACGAGCCACTTATTCAGATTTGTTCTGTGCAGTGCTGCTTCTTTGCCAAACAGAAAGATATTTAGACCAACTTCCATGTGTTCAGGATGTGTTTCTACCAGATATTCTACTCATCACCATTGCTGAACAATAGTGGAACTTTTTAACTTAGAAAAAGATGTGAATATTTTGTACTGAAACTTAAATACTTAGTTTTTGGCTTTTTATTGATGCTTTTTGCATCAGTAAAGAAGTGAGAGATGTGTCCTTCAAAATGTTGACTTATCAGTATTTGTTTAAATTAAGTAAATTTTACTTAGTTACATGCTTTTGAACTATTTTTATAGGGTTTAGTTTAGCAGCTTTTAAGAGGAACAAGAGGAAGCTGGAGTTGGCCGAAAAGGTGGAAACAGATCTCATTCAACTAAAGAAAAGAAGACAATCAAATGAAAAGGTTAGCTCTTGTTTCAAATTCTGTCGTGTCATCCTAAACTTACAGCTGATTGCTAATAAATTTCATGTCTTATATAAGACGAATGTAGCTTCAGAAGCCGTTTCTCCTTGACCATCTTAACATTTAGATGATATAATGATAACTTAGTGCAATTAAAACTTGCTGCCTTGCTATTTGGAAACCAAACTGTCACTTTGTATCTATAGTTTGTGCTAAGAAAAATATTTTGCTCATTTTGAACTGGAAATATGAAAAGTGTAAACACAAACAGATAATAATTTACCAAAACGTTTTCTTTAGCTTGGGATCTCTGTCACTGTTTCCCACTTTTTAATGTTTCCTGAGCACACTGCATTATGGAACTGGAATTGGTGAAATTTGAAATATCAGGTAGGTAAACATGTGCATCTGTGCATGCATCTAGCATTGACCTGGCCCATATTACTTGTGCTACAAAACTACCAGGATTTCCTCTGTTCCCCTCATTCTTAGTTTGAACGTAGAGCCTTTGTTACCTGTGAGAACGTAGTTCACAGTATTTGTGTTTACCGTTGAATATCAAAGTATAGCTCATTAAATTAAATGCCTATGCTTTATTTGGGACCTGTGGGCTTTTGGATTGGCTATTTCTCTTTGCTCTCATAATCTGTCTGACCACTGTGTAGTTACATATGTTGATTTAAAAAAGGTATAAATCACGGAGAATTGGTAAAAATATATATTCTCTGTAGTCTGCAAATGCAAACCAGTGATAAATTAGGCGGTTTACTTCTGTGTTCTCAGATAAGAAGTTTTCTCTAGCAGAGTGCTAATTTTTCCATTTTCAGGGAGCTAAGACCTGTGAGGAAAGTAAGGAGTGGGGAATGGGCCAAGTTAGTCGTTCATTTTGGAACCTTTCCTGTTCACAGGGCTTCAGTTACCTCCTTGTGAAACTGAGAGTGTGAAAGTGAGGGAGGAGGGATCTCTGTACAATATTGCTGTTCATGTAATAAGGGGCAAGTCAATGCTTGAAACATATGCCAATGCATGAGCTTACCCACCTGCAATTTGAAATTTCAAGGGCTCCAGGGTCCTGTGCAGCGCTTGTGGGAGATCCCCAAAGGCCAGTGGTGGTAGGTAGAGGAGGTGATCGAACAGAGCTCTAGTCCCTGGTAAGTAATCCAGTAACAGCACACTGGTTTTGTCAGCCTTCTGGGCACATCCTCTTTGTGGAGCAGGGATGAAAACCAGCCCAGGCCCTCACTATGGAATTCTTGAGCTATCCACAGAGTGCAAGATAATTGCAGCCTTTCAAAGTAATTTTTCAAAATGAAATAGGAGTGAAAAATAAAATTAAAAAAAAAAGTAGACTATTCCTCCCCCAAACTAGTAGAAAAGGGTCATTTAGCAAGGATGAGGCATGTGATTTGTCGTCCCAAAGCTCACACTGTCAAAGCTGAGCTCTCATAAAAGATTTGAAAATAATTGGTTTAAAACCATTTAAATACTTGAGTAATTAGAAGTTAATCTTCTTGTCAATTTTAATTGATAAAGAGTCATGTAACTTTTTATTTGCTGTGTTTTTCTGGAGCTGCAAACCATTCCTTTCAGCAGGACTTAAGAGCTGTTTTTATTATCTGGTTTGACGCACCCATTTCAACTCTGTGCTGCAGCTGAGTTTATGTGTGTCTGTTGCCAGTACTGCAGGCTGGGAGGGGAGCAAGATAGAAAGGATATTAGTAAAGGTGAAGTTGAATGGGATCGTAACTGAAAGGCTGGTATGAAGAGATAGTATAACAGGCAAAAAAAGACTGACATTACTTGGAAATTTGAGCTGCTGATAAATGTCAGCAGCTAAAAAGGAAAATACAGGCTTAAAAATTAGTTTTCAGTAAAAATGCTATTATACTAACCTCAAAAAGAATGAGAGTCTGTTTAAATTTGTCAAAGTTTGTATGGAAAAACATGGCAGTGTAACTTACGAAAGGACTTTTATTTCCTGAGTATTTTCTTTTTGCTGTATTTTTCAGTATTCACCCAGTGTAGGATTTGCAGAGGGTTATGTGGTTGCACGCAGGAAAATCCATTAATAACTTCACCAATTTTGAGGGTGTAAATATTTAGACTTTTTAAAGTTGTAAAGTCTTACTGATTTGCAGAGTTAAGAGATAATTCACACACCAACAAAAATTAACTAAACATACTCATGGGGAGGTGACTGTGATGTGTTCATTCAGCCAGATACCATTCTCAAGTTCTCCCCTCAAGCACCACTAAATGCCAGAAGTAAACATTTGTCTACTTACTGTTAGCCTGTCTTTTACCAGAGGAAATTGACATTGAAAACAGCTTAGTAGAGTTTGGGTAGCAGCCCTAATTTTAATTTGTCTTCTGCTATTACAAACTTTTTACAGATACGCTGAAATCACTTGTAAGAGTCATCCTCTCCTTGATTTGAATAAGTGACAGTAAGAACCCCCAGTACGCAATTTTTAAAAATAGATTAGTGTTTATTAGTTAGTATTTTATAGGCTAGTTATTTAATTCCAGAAATAACTATTTGGTTTGAGTTTTATTAAAACTGGTTTGGTTTTTATCTAGTTTAACATACATACATACCTACATCTGTGTACACCAGTTGGAATTACATGTGTGGAGTCAGCAGTTTCATGTTCTTCAGCTACTGTATTAAGACTGAAAATATTTAGAAAATGTTTATGTGCAGGTAATTTTAAGTGTAGCAGTCAACTATGGCAATCCTAGGGTTTGTCTTATTTAGAAGTTTGGACATTTCCTTAAAAAAGAATTAAATTTTCCATCCCACATTAGTGTGGAAATGGTCTTCAATAATAAAACCTTAGAGACTTCAAAAGTATACTTTGAAATCCATTTAATACAGGAAAAGAAACCTAAATAATTTCCATCCATAAAACCAAACAACAAATCTCCTCTGTGGAAATACAGTATAGAATAATTTCCTTATATTGCACATGGAGGTCAGACAAAATGTTCTCTTTGCACACCAAACAACTGTTAAACTGGGAAGGCTGGGGTTGTTCATTGAGCTTTGTATAATTAGATAGTTGGGTAATAGCATATAAATGTTAATTGCTTCAGTCTGATTAATTTTGTATTTTGTCAGTTATGATACTCAGAGATGAGATTCAGTGGTAATTACTTTTCATGCAATTTCAAAACCATCTCAAGTGGAGAGGGAAAAGGCCCTGTGTGTGGAATCTTCCAGTGGGCACTGGGTAGAGTTCTCCAAAACTGTTAGTTGCTTCCTTAGGGGCTTGTAATGATGTGTATTTATGATGTTTTTATGTGCAGGAGGGAAGGATGGTTTTTCGAAAATGCTTGATAGAACTCTGCATCTGTGCAAATGAGCATCTTCCTGCTTTGTGTGCATGTTCTTAGCAAAGCTTGACTATTTGGACTATGGTTTCATGAAATTAATATCCTTTCCTGTTACAAGGTGCAAATTAAGTAATGTCAGGTCTTACTTATAACATTGTCTTTCAGTTGTTTGCATTCAAAATATTGATGACATAATAGATTATTTTGAGGTTGCAATACTACATCATTAAAACCCCAAACTGCTTTTGCAGTGGACAAGTATAAATTATTAGCTGAAGTCAGATATGGAATTTGTTGACAGGTATCACCAAGTAATAATCAAATTTCCTTTGGAACTTGCAAAATTTGTAAATCTAAGGTGCTAAATAAATCAATCAAATACATAAAAAGATAAGGACAAGCAAGCTGGATCTTGTTTAATCCCTGTTGGACCTGTATAAAGTTTGGGCTTGTACTAGACTTGGTGAATTGTAGCGTTTAACATATTTGTTTTTATTGTCCTGATAGTAGCCTGACAGGATCCTCTATTTTTCAACATTCATATGGTTTGGAGAGATGACATGTGTGACACTGAAAGTCTTCTTACCAGGTGCACTCTTCCTGTGACTCCTGAGGCACATGATAATTTTGGTAGGAAGATGTACAGGAAGTTCCTTTGTTAAATTGTGATGAGCTCTTAATTTCCTGGTTCAGAAATCATAGGGTTATCAGTACAGTTTGCATACATAGAGGATTTTTCGTTCTGAACTGTAGAATCAATTAATTACATTACTTGTAAACGTGTGAAGTCAGTAATGTTAAAATGGGAGCAAACAAAGTCTGGAATAGATCTGACAATGTATTTTTCCCATTGGATATGGAGTAGAACTGATCTTCACTGATTTCTAGTTTGCTGAGTAAGGATAAATACAACATCACCTATACATCAGTGACACTTATTCTGATCACAACACCCCTACCAAACTTATATTACTGAGAAGAAAAATATGGAATTCCTTTGCTTCAGTGACACAGATTTCCTTCAGAAAGTTGTGTGGGCAAACACAACCTTCCCTTAGCAATGCTCCCCTTAGAAAAGATTTCTAGCCTCCTAAGTTGCCTTATTCAAAAATAAAGTCAAAGCAAACAAGCTACCACTGAATTGACAACAAATAGATAGGAATTAGATCTTTGAAATGAAATAATGGTGAAGAAGCTTTTCCATGTAACATGTACTTGTAAATGCTTGTGGATTTTGATGAAAATACCTTTTTGAGAAAGAAATTAGTACTTTGTGCATGTGAGCTGAGGTGGAAATGGATAGCAGATTGAGCAGATAGTTTTGCAGATGCAAGCATTTTTTCTAGGCTGTCAGATGATACGAAAAACTTACTGATCCATACTGAACTCATTCCTCTAAGATGTATTTCTGTTCATTATAGGAGCCCTAAATGATTTAATATGAATTAAGACTGTATAGGTGACCTTAATTCTGGTGCTTCCTAACTTCGACAGGCTTGATTTTTATATCTGTGATTGTTTATTAATCAAGATTTTTGTTGTGGGTGTAATTTCCATTGATAAAAGGGGACAGGGTTTGGGCAACAACACCTGTATTATATCAGTAGTTCTTCTCTACATAGAAATCATAAGAGAATTCATGTTGGGAAGAGCTTTGTCCTGTCTCATCTTGGAAACCTCCAAGAGTGGGAGTCTGTACCTCCAGTGAGCAGCCTGCTCTGCTGCTTAATGTCTTGTTCAGTTGATTGACAGTATTGTTTGAACTGGCTTACTATTAGCTCCCATGTGTGTCTGGGAGTCCTGGGAGTTGGGAAATACATTTGCACATGAGATGTTAAGAAAAGGTTTCTTAATTTTCTTTTATCTGTACAACTTGGAAGGGAGCTGGCTTTTTTCTTATCCCCTTTGCTCCAGTCTTCAAAACTCCTTTTGCTTTTCCTTCCCTCCCTGATCCTGGTTTTTTCCTTCCTCTCTTTTTCAACTTGCTTTTCTTCTCACTGCCAGTTGGAGCTGTGGATCTCTTTTTCTCCCCTCTCTGTCTTGAAGCAGTTACTCTGCTCTGTTGTTGGGACATCCGTTTTATGATTGAATATGGTCGGTTCCAGCTTCTGAGTGTAGAACTTGCTAAGTAAGATCTAGGTGTACATGCAGAGAAGAAACTTAAGTGTTTCTAAGGGTAAAAGCCAAGGATGACACTCCTGCTTAGGAGTTCAGTTGCTTGAAAAGTACTGTAGAACACTAGTGCTGCATTGCATGTTTTCCCTTTTAAGACTGACACAATATTAACCCAAGTGTTCTCTCCTAAATTAAGTGTGGCCAAGGTATCATCAACATTGGAGTACTAAAAATCCTGCTTGATAAGTGACATAGTATGCCCAAGGAAATTTTAGTTGATGATGGAAACTTGATAATTTGGAGTTGAATAGTTAGGTGTATTTTTTTTTTTTTTTTTTTTTTAATTTTTTTCTTTTGATTTTAGTCCAGAAAATTCACATTTATATGAAAAGCTTAATAACCTTTGGCATTATTTCACTGGGTAAGTTTTTATATAAGATGCTTGAGGCTTGTGCAGCAGCAGTGTGCATCTCTGGAGTATGCAATGGGTGATGGATCAGTTTTGTTTATTCATTTTATTTTCTGTGCACTGCATGCTGTGTGTGTGGTGGGGCATGACGTCTGAGTGCCTTGTCCTGGGTTCTGCAGAGAGGGGAATCTAGGGCAAGCCTAGGCAGAGAGGGGAACGCTGCTCCTCCTCTAAGAGTGACTTAGTGCGTATTAAGGGGAGGGGAAGGACATAAAGAAAGACCCCTGCTCTTGAGGGAGTATATCTACCTCAGAAGTTATGGAAGTAAGGACACTTTACTAGTTATCCAGAGGGAGCAAAGCGTAAATTGCTTCACCCACTAAAGATTCTGAGCTGAGAACAAGTCTGGCAGAAAGAATCTGTCCCAGGGCAGATTTCTTCTTGAGACTTCTGTTACTTGTTTTACTCAGAATATCAGAATTTTCTCTTTTCATGGTAAGCTGCTTCTTGGTTTTTGGTTTTTGTTTTTTGTCTTTTAAATTTAATTTCTTTTTCACCACACATCTTTAAAGATCAGAGCCTCTGAAAATACCATCTCCAAGCTTTTAGGAAAGGCCTTTTGAAATAGCATCTTTGGAATAAGTTACTGAATCATTTCTTAGTGGACAAGTGGCAGCCACCAAGAAAACATGATTTTTGGCACTCTTGTGAGTAAAAGCAGGTGATCTAAGCATTGAATGGGTTCTGAGATGTTTATTATCTTCTTGTTACTGGAGAAGTTTTATTCAGGTCCTGTCTGAGGCAAGAAAGCATTTTGGGAAGACTTCTGGCAGCACAGTGGGTACAAATGCATGATAACAAATCTGTTTTGTTGCTAGGCCTGTCACTTGGTTTTGTGCACGGTAGTTTGCACACTCCTAAGAAGTATAATCTGACTTTCATATACTATTTTTACTAGGGTTTTTTTCTGTTTGTGTGTTGTGCAGGAGAACGACTCAGGAACATTGGATACAGTTGGTGCAGTTGTTGTTGACCAAGAAGGAAATGTTGCTGCTGCTGTCTCCAGTGGAGGTTTAGCACTGAAGCATCCTGGGAGAGTTGGTCAGGTGATTATTACACAATTTTAGTAGTTGGGAATGACTGTTCAGTGTCACAAATGGGTGTGAGTGATATCAAGCAAGAGCTGTGACAGCAAACATCTTCCCAATAAATGCTGAAGGTATTTTTACTGCCTTGAAATGTGATTTCTGTTCTTAGTGTCCTCCATCAGTGTAGTAAAACGTGGATAGGTAAGAGGTTGCTCTGTAGTTAGTTACCTTTTGCCAGAGATATCAATAAGTTAATTTTTTGGGCTTAAATACCTCCTTAATATTGCAAATGGTCTCTTAAATGCTTAGAGTCTTAAAATAAGATTTCCCTCAATATTTAGGGAAATTATCCTAATTAAATTTTAAATGACCTTGTGAATTGAAGGAAGTGACAAAAGTAATAAAAGAACACATCAGGAATTTATGATGTGTTATTTATAATTATGATTATGTTTATGAATTATATATGGTTCTATTTATTATTAATGTTAGTAATAATTATATATTTATGATGTGTCACCTTACTGTTATTAGGGAGTTTTGAGGTCCATCAAAAATTTTATGCTCCATTGCTGTACAGCTGTATTTTGTTGACGTTTGCCACTGTCCAAAAAGCAGTTCCCTTTTGAAATGTATTTGAGATCTTTTTTTGGCATAGCAGAGTGAAAGAGACTTTATGTGAAAAGTGTTGTCTGTACTGTACCCTCACTTCCTGTTAAGCTAGGCTAGAATACTGCATCTATGACCAGCACTCAGATCTGAAGAACAGTAAAAGAGAATGTAGCAAAATGGAATTACAGTACAGTTACATTGTTCTTATTTTTCTTTGTATGAATACTTGGATTTTTCTTGGGTTTCTTTTGTTGTTGTTGTTGTTGGTTTGAGGTAGTTCTGGATTTTTGTTTTTTTTAAGCAAAGGTAATAAACCAAAAATCTGGTATACCTAAAATTTATGAATGATGCTCTTCTTTCCTTAGGCAGCTCTTTATGGTTGTGGCTGCTGGGCTGAAAATACAGGAGCTCATAACCCTTATTCCACTGCTGTGAGTACTTCAGGTATTTACTACTTTTATAAATATTTAATGAAGTTGCTATCTTTCTCTGTAATTATTTCGGAAATTTGACATACCAACATTATTTCCAGACTATATTCTAAATTTGTATAACTTATTTGCATATATATATATATATGTTTCTGTGTGTGTATCAGTATTGTCTTTAAATCCATGAATTTATCTCTTGTGGATTGCTTATATTGTCCTTTTTACTTAATTAACAACCATGGGAAATTTTATCCTGTTTTGTATTGCACTGAAAGGATGTGCTGTATTTGTTAAGTATTAAGGAACCTGTCCTTCTCTGAAATAGTGTTTCACAAGTCCAGTGTTTTATTAAATGCAGAATCCCTCTGGGAATGGAAGCCTTCTCTAAAGGACTCAGATAATTAGAGGGTTCTTTGGAATTCAAAAATGCTACAAGCAGCATTTTTCCCTCTAAAATATTTAATTACTATTTCAAATGAGAATTTAAGTTAATTTGTTCTTCATTTCTCTTTTCCTTCCAAAAGGAAGGGGAAGAGGCAAAACTAAAATACTAGAAGTGTATCAGAAAATATTTATTCTGAAATTGTGAAAGTAATATAAGAGTTAGGAGAGCTTCTGTTCTCTTTGAAAGACTCAGGGTTCTGGATGCACAAAAGTATTGTGTTCATTTGATGCCTTGCAGAACACAAAAGCCTTAAGGTGGAGTTATGCAGGAGTTGCTTTTTTTCTCCCCCCACCCACTTGTGTGAACAGCCTCAATCAGAAAAACGTCTTGTAACACTTATGCAAAAGTGCTTAGGTCAGGATGCAAAATGTATGGTATGGCCCACATCTCAGTGGTCAGAGTTATCAGCCTTCAGTATAGGGAGAGGTGAAGAAAATTTGCAGAGTTCAGACTTGGTTAATGTCAGCTATATCCCATGGACACTGCAAGTAGAGTCCTCATACAGAAATAGTGGGGGGAGCAAGGCAACAGGCTGCAGAATTAGAATTTGATAGAGGCTGAAGAGCATCAGAAGTATCCTGTGTTGCTTTTGAAGTCATATACATTTCTAATTTCCCCTGTATTTATGTCTTTGTTGCACTGTTGAAAATTTGTGTAGTTCTTTACCCTGAAGCTTAATGTCAGTAATAGCAAATGTCCTTTTTAGTGCTTACTCAACAACATACTGAATTTAGTTCAATAAATGCTTACCTATGTAGGTAAATACATTAATTACTGGGGACCATATTAGTTAGAGAGTATAAGTCCGATATTAGAAATGGTTTGAGGAAAACCTGAGAAGGACAATTTTTAGATTTTTAAAGCTATTCTTTGCCAAGTCAGCTGGATTTGAAGTCCATGTGAGTGCCAACAGGCATCCTGATTCCTGATGCCCTTACAGGAGATGACAAGATGTAATGATGGCCTGAAATAGAAGCTTCCTCTCTTTTTGCTGGTACCAGTTTTATGTAGTGGTAAATCCTTCAATGTTATACTATTTATAACTATCACACACACACACATATATATGTATATTGGTTTGGTGCAAATCTTCTGGCTTCCATGACATTACCCTGATCCCAGTCCCAGTTAATTGGACTGGCCTGCTGGCAGTGGGTGAGGCGTGGCCATCTGCTTATTCACTGATTTGAAATTCAGACTAGTGGTGTTTAATTAAACTCTTGTTTCCAGTTTTCCTTCAAAGTAAGTGTGTGTGCCTGTGAGAGAGAGGCAGAGAGAAATGTTTACAGGAAGTGAGAATGCTTCTGTAATCAATACCATTCTTTTTTCCATTTCAGAAGCTCATCATGTTTTATTTTATAATGTACTTTATGTTTAGTGCAGTTTGAAAATATATTGATGCCTGACTCTGGCTTAAAATATGAACATACAACAATGTGAACCATGAATTTAATTAAGGACTAAAGGGGTGGAAAAATTAAGTTAAAGGAAAAGTTGAAAGAATGAGAGATAAAACTTGGCTGGATCATAACAGGAGATGGGAGTGGAGGCATAAACATCTGCAAATCTTCAGGTGAAACTGCCATGGCTGAGCAAGAAAATAATGTGTTAACGTACATCACTGTTAAATGAAATTCTTAGAAAATAAAGGTAGTGTCTAAACTCTAGAAAATGCCATGACTTGGAAAGTTCCAAGGTGGACAGTGCTTCATAAGAGAATATCACCACTGTCACTTGGTGTAACTAAAATCAGACTAGACTGTATTTGTAATGGTGATTATACCCCCTTCTTGTAGGTTTCCAAGTGGATTTTGTGTGGACATGTATTTTTTAAAAAACCAGCAACATATGAAACTTGCATGTTATGTATAAATAAAAACTGTGTACATGCACATTCATTTCATGTTTCATTTTACATTCAGACACACCTGTATGTAAATGCATTTAAAATATGTGCATAAAAGAATGGAAGTTTACAATCAGTTTAAATTTCTGTGGTTTTCACAATATAACATTTAATTGTTTTAATTTCACATGTCTATTCATTTTAATTTGTCTTTGAGTCATACATTTGGCACAAATCTAATAAGTTCCTACAGGGAATTTTTTTTCATTATATGGGAAGAAGCAAAAAAAGGAATGAAATTAGACTTTGGTTGCTGTGGGTATTGAGTAATGTTTAATATTTATTGTTAAATGACTTCACAGAATAGCTGACTCATCCAATCACATTTGGAATAAAACAAAAAATCTTGAATAAAAAGTTTTACTATAATTCTCTTAGAGCTTTATCAAAAATATTCTCAAAGTTATTTAGTATTAATATATGTTAAACCAAATAATTTTAGCTGAAGAATTCTTTGGGAAATAAAAGGTTTCCCATTTGTGCTGGTTTACGCTTTTAAACTTTTTTTTAGAGATAGCTGGGGATAGAAATTCAAGCCTTGAGAGTTTATTATATCAGGCTCTATATTCAGTCATGAAAAAGGATATTCTTTGGCATTGGTTTCCTACAAACAATTTTTAAGGGTCAGGTTTTCTAAATTGATTCCATCCTGTACTTAAGAAATTGCTCATATCTTTGGATCTTGGAAGTGATGACCAACTAGAGATTGAACAAGTTGGGGGAAGGAGAGTTTGGAACAGTAATTTAAAGTAGGCAGATTATAAACTCTTGCACACGGAAATCCAAATGGAATGGACACACTGGGGTGAACCAGAGCTCCAGACAGTTTGGTGGCATGATTCAGGTAGAGGGTGTTTGCAGTTCTCCAAGGAAAAGTACAGGGCTGGGAAAAGCACCTCCACTGCGTTATTCATGCTTCTGGCAATTTGTGATATTGGGACTTTATAAATCTGGCGATATATTGGTTTTAATAAGTCAGTGTAACTTCTCAAGATTTCTCATTTCTTTTTGTCCTTAGAAGAACAGGTATTTAAATTTTGCTGGGAATGGTTTTCTTATTCTGTGGTTACCTTCGTAAAAAACTTCCTTGGAAAAGTGTTAGTAAAAATGCCACAGTTAATAACACAGTAGGCTTTATTCCTGATTTTTTATTAATTTTGTTCTAAAATCCTTCAACTGAAGCTTCAATGTCTTTCAATACCTGCCTCATTAAAAAAAAAGGCAATGTGGGGGAAGACATCACCACACAAGTACTTAGAAGTACTTCCAAGTTCCTGTAGCTTTTTTCCAAGGGTTGTGTATTATTTGAAGACATATTGGATCTTCTGTTGGCCCTGTGGCTGCTGGGAGGCTTCCTGCTTTTGCCTGTTTGGGGAGGATTTGCTATTAGTTCTTATGCCTTTTAGCAAGTTGTTTCTTCAATATTTTTGGCTATTTTTATCATGATTTTATACTGAATGTGCCAAAGGTGGTTGTTCTGAACTTGTTTGGGCATGACTTCAACTTTTTGAACTGTAATTTCATACCTCTAACAGTCACTTGGCCTTGTTGTCTAACCACACTGTCTTTAGTTATATTTTTTTTTTGGCTTTTCAAAAGTTACTTCAAGGTTTGAAAAATACAGGATATTATAAAACTCAGATTTTATAGTTACAGTTTAACAGGGTCTGGGACAACTGAAAGAAAAAGATTGAGACTTTCTAAAGACACAGCAGGGGAGATGGTGGAACTTAGGAATGACTGTGAATTTAAGCGGCCTTAAATTCAAGGTTTATTCAGTCTAAAATTCAATTTCCATGTAAACACGTAAAGCCTTTCTGATTTTTTTCTGATTTTTTTTTCTATCAATTTTTGGAGACATTTTGATGTATAAACTCTGAATTATATTGAAATTAATATTTTGCTGGGGGAAAAATGATTGTGGGACTTCATTGGCAATTGAAGGATAAACGTTACAGGAATTTCTAAGTGTCTCAAACCCAGTATTAGAGAAATTCAGAGGATGTTGCAGTTGCAGGCATAGCCAAGACACCTGTGCAGCCTTAACTGTGGCATCTAACAACAGTGCAAGTGCCATTCCATGCAGGAAGGATGGTAGAGACTGAGTGAAAGCTTGTTAAATGAGATGAGCACGATCAGTGGCCTTTATTTAGTATAAATATAAGTAACAGCTACACTGGTTTTTGGATCAACAGAGTAGAAGCCAAATCTTTGGTGTTTAAAAGCTTTTCCATGCATGTGTGCACACAGACACAAACAAAACAGGCTCCCCTTTGGGCACCCCTACCACCTCCCCCAAAAAAGAGGCCAAAACCACACTTGTAAGGCCACTTGGAACTCTTTAGTGGATATTTTTTGTTGGTATATGAATGTAAACACAGGAAGATGGGTATTATTTGGAGGGAAAACATTTGTGAACAAAACCCAACCGCAGGAGAAACAATAGTCCATTTTTTGGCTGTACTTTCAGAAAACATTTCCTCTTTTTTCCTGGACATAATAGGAATCAAAGACTGTGCATATTCTTCTCATTCAAAATAATATCAAGTGTGACACTGAATCTCCTCCCCAGTTGGAATATCCGTGATGATTGTGAATATTCATCCACTAACTGTGCCAAAAGTAATACTACTGGGGTAAGAGAGAGGCTCTGTCTTTCCTGGAATATGAATTGAAAAGTAATAATTCTTTTTGGGTATACAGAACTTTAACTATAAAGATAAATAAAAAAGTTACGGTTTGAGCTAATGCAGGATGCTTTGAGAATGCGACTGTAAGTGGCATTTTTGAGTGGAAGTGTAGGGACTAAGAATGTCTTGCATTTATTTCATCTTTACAACAGCAGGAAATAGAAGGCATACAAAGAATGGGTGTGCTTTGTGTCTAGGTATCAGCCATTGAAGCCAGCAAACCTCTAGTACTGCATTTCTGAAGATAGACAGAATGTCTTTCATTATTTACAAAATGCAGGAATTCTGTGACACAGAGCTGCAAAGTGTCCAACTTTTACTAAAATCCCTTTGGGGAGACTATTTGATACAAGAAAGGCACATAGGATGTTCTAGGGAGAATTTAAATACGACCTAACTTATAATCCTAAAGAAGAACGAGTAGGATCTTGAAATACATTGAGCTTGTCCATAAAAATTAAGCATGTTAACAAATAGAATTTGGTTTCAGGGCTGAGCCAAAGTTGTGTTTTGTTGAGAAGGTAGCAGGGATATCAGATTTATAGAGATACCAGATGTATTTATGAGCTGTAGTTGACAATTCTGTTTGGGAAAAGTCTTTCGGTGATGTCTTACTCTTATCCCTTGCCCAGGGTCTTTTCCTGATAGAATGAAAATCAGATACAGACAATAATAATGTTTTAGGAATATGTGTGCAGACTGTATTTATTCTGTGTAAACTCTCCTAATTTCTTGTGTTGGTGAATTCACCAAGATCCTAAAGAACTGTTAAGGTCTCTAGACAAAAGCAGTGGCCTCTGTTCTCTTAAAGGCATTTTAGAGATCAGAACATAATACTTGAAAAGCTGAGTTGGATGTATATATGTATATGTAATGCATCATTCCATAAAGGAAAAATAGCACACTTTGTATTGTGAAGAATCACTATATTTAGTTTTAAAGGAACCTTTGGAGGTCTAGTCCAGATCCCTGCTCAAGGAGGGTTCTCTTGTCTTTTGAAATTCCCATCAATAAGGGAATAAATATTTTCACTCTTCCTTGCCCCACCTTTTCCTGCTCAAACTTTTTGTTCACATCTGTCCTTCTTTGTCACCCGTTGGGTGTCTTATGGATGCTTTTGCAGGCAATATGGAACAGGTACTGTGGAATATGATGGAATAGGAATGACATCTGTGCGGAGATGGTCTCTGGTTGTTAAACTGGTTGCTGGTTGCTGTGCCCTCAGCCAGCATTTTGGTCTCCTTATGGAAGCTGCTGATCTGTAGATTCCTACTTGAAAGCTCCTTCTTGACACAAACCACAGTGATGTGCAAATCTACCGAGTAAATATTTTTCAGGGAAGCTTTAATGCAAATCAATTGACTTGTAATGCAGAACTTTGGCTTTGTGATTCCTGTGTATTTGAGGGCCGTAGTGGCTGTGTTAGGATCCAGTGAGTGGATAGGTGGCCAGTGCTGTTTCATAGAATCTTGGAATGGTTTGAGTTGGAAGGGACCTTAAAGATCATCTTGTTCAAACCCCTCTACCATGGGCAGGGACACCTTCTCCTAGAACAGGTTGCTCAAAGCGCCATCCAGCCTGGCCTTGAACAGTTGCAGGAATGAGGCATCCACAGTTTCTCTGAACTACCTGTGCCAGTGAATTACATTTATAATGTACTTATAACTCTTGCTTCAACCTTACATGTGTTATTAGCCCTTATATAACACACAAGTGCAGCACTGTCTGTCTGGGCTGTGTCCTTCTGAGTCCATACTCCCAATCACCAGAGGAATTTCACATGCAAATCTTGTATCCTGTACAGATTGTTTGAGCTAGACTATGTGAGATAGGTATTATGATACAATTAATGTCTTTGTAGAAATATGTATTATCTCTTGAAATCAGTCTGGTCCTGTAAGNTGAGATAGGTATTATGATACAATTAATGTCTTTGTAGAAATATGTATTATCTCTTGAAATCAGTCTGGTCCTGTAAGACCAGAGGAAGTAAGAGGTCATTTAATGCATCACAGATGAAGCAGCTGCATATGGAGACGAGTTATGTCATCGTTACCGTGAACCAGAGGGTGGAGGAAGAAGAGGTCTATCTCCAGACAGATCAGTATTTACCTCTGAAGTGAATGTTTCTCTCAAGAGTTCATTCAGCCTTTGTGTCCAGATGACGTTGTGAGGTTTCAGTGCTGTAGCATGTGGTGTCTGAACTAACTAACTCACCACCACCACCCACACGAGTGTGGGACAAGGGAGAGGAAGCCACAGGCAGAGATGATTTGTGGGAATGGTAGCATTGAGAAGCCGTCAATTAAATACAGTACTGTTGTGTTCAGAGCTGAGGGGTTTGTCCTCAGAATGATCAGAGTGGTTGTTTGAATTGCCTTTGGAAGGCTTGTTGGGAGGCAGAACTGGATGCAGACAATAATCAGAGTGCTTATTGCCTCTTGAAATTTTAATTGGACTTGATGTAATAATGTCTAGTAAGCATGAAGTTGTACAGGCCTGTGGAAGTTGTAGCCTCTCGCAGAAGGCCCAGTGACCACAGAGCAGCGTCTTTGTAACCTGGGGCAGCAACTGTGCAGCACCAACTCCTTCTCTGGATACTTAGTCCTGTTCCTCTTTGCTGAGCCTTGCCCAAGTGGCTTGAAATAGGTGCAAGGATATAAAGTGAGCTGGAGACATTTGCAAATTGAACTCTTTTTCTATGTCTTAAACACTTTCCTGTGATTGGGAGTAAATGGTTGTATACCTTTAGCTGGCAAACACATAAGCTATTGTATTATTCCTTTCCTGTAAGTTTTATATAACAAAAGTGATGTAGTTTGGATAGGTGTAGTGTTTTCACAAAGAGATCAGTAGCAGCAAAGCTTCTGAAGAAGGCTAAGGCGAGAGAGTTTGCCTTTTTCTTTACAGCTTTACTGAAATCAATCTTTCAGAATATATTAAATGTAATAAAGAATGTAAAAAGCATATCCTCTTTAAGAGACCTACATTTTTTCTTCATTCTGACCTCTCTTGGAGGTACATCTGAAATTGCTTTTGTTCATAATAACTGAAACAAATAGCTTTTAAAATAAATTATCTGCCATTTACCTCTATTTAGAAGCAAAGGATGCATTCATTTGGCATATTGTACCTCTCTAACCTTTTTTTCCTTGTCTATGAAATTGTAGAAAAGCTGATCGAGTTGTCCTTCAGAGTGATATTAATTTATTTTGCCCATGTAAAAAACTTAGAGACATAGAAAGTATTTTCCTACCTTTGCTTAGAGAAGATACTTTGGACACAGTTTGTCTGCATGTTGAATTTGTCTTTTGTTATCTTTGAAACCTACCCAAATTTACTATAGTTTCAACCTTTTGGAAAATTTCCATTGCATTTTCTTTGTAGGTAAATCATCTAAGAATATTCTGTCTGCAGAAAGAATGTGCTCCATTGATCCCTCTAGGATCAATGTTTTAGGAATTGGACAAGACTGTTTGCAGGTGTTCTTTCTGGCAGCAGGTCAGTGAGTTAAAACTTTCCCCTGCTGGTATGAAGACAAGATACAGCAGCTGATAGGAGTACAAAAAGCTAAAAGTTGTGTAACTTGAATTTAATGCTGTAGTGCATTCTGCTATACTGCAGCATTTGATGTCTTTTTAGAATTATACATTAAAATTTTATTTCAGTATGTAACTAACTGTATCAGTATCTTGCCAACTAAATACTTTTATTGTACTGTATTTTGTTTTTCAAAATCACAGGCTTGCAAGTTTTTAGCCAGCTCTTTCTAGAGATGCTGGAAATAACAAGCAGAACTTACTGAAATACAGGTTTCACTGTGTTTCCATTAGGCATAACTAGAAGTTTTCCAGGAAATAAAGCAGAAATAGTAGTTCTTTAACTTGTTAGCTGACACTTTGGGCACTACTATTGAACTGAAAATAACATCAAAGCTTAACAGGACAGAAACAACAGGACCAGGTTCAGACTCTGCTGCATAGAATAGATGATAAAATACAGATAACCTGTCACTTCTGTCTTTAGCTTCTGAAAAGAGAAGAGTCATATTTTGGCAGTGGAGTAAACTAGATTAATTTTTCCATTCTTGACTATATGTGAGTAATGCAAGTTTCCATTCTGTACTCCTTTAAAACAAGTTCCAACACTTTGTGTTGAGGTACTGTGTGTTTCACCAGCTAGACAGGCTCCGGCCGCCTGTCAAAGCTCCATAAGCTCTCTGCTTATGGCTCGCAGAAAGCAAGCTAGATTTTCATTTCTCCTTCCATTCAACAGGAGCCTCTTTCATGTCTGAAAATTGGAAACGCGTGTTTTTCAGTGTGGTGCATGGATGTGTGTGTGCCCTCTGGCACACCTGTTTCTAATTTCCTGACTTGAAAGCATCTCCCATCAAAAGAAGCAGCAAAACAATTTCTCTCTGACACGTTGCTCGGAGGCCCTTGCTGTGCACAAGGCCTTCCTTGCATTTGCCATCTTGGTTCCATTGGAGGAGCATTGTAAGAGGCAGAGCACACACTGTATGGGATGTTCAGCTTATATTGTGCTGGGTTCTTTCTCCTCTTCTTGTGGTTATTTCAAGCATTAGACATCTTCTTGAGAAGTTGCTATGCTGAAGAAAAAAAACAGTGATTTAATCCTTAATTTCTTGCAGGAAGCTCAAATTCAAGATCCAAGTCTAGAGCAAGTTAAGGTTTGTATAAACTATGAATTGAGTATTAGTGTTTGGTACAGAGAGCTTAACACTTAAAAATTATCGCTCAGATTTCTTAACCTGTTTTTCAAATTTGTAGGCAGTGTAAAATAGTATCTAATATAATAGCTGAGAATGGAATTAACAATCGTAATAAAAATAAAAAAACTCACAAAAAAACCCTACAACTTTGTTGTTGTGGAAGTTGTGCATATGCTACCTAGCAAATTACTACTGCTGAAATAGTAACCTGAGGGGACTACTGATACCTCCCTAACAGTTATAGTAGGATAACTGAAGAAAAAGAGACTGTGAAAAAAAATGATTGCAGATTCCTAGATTGTTCTTGTGGGGATCTTGTAGGAAACAATGAAGAGTATTTGAAAAGGAGGAGGAGTATTCTTAGAAATTACACGTTTCAATACCAACAGATGAGGGAAGTTCTGTTTCACTGTTGGTCTGCCTGGCACTTTGAAAGAAATACTGGATTAAAAGCTGTACTGTGGCATGATTCAAGATATGTGTCTCTGAAAATCAGTGCTGATGTTTCTGTATGGTCTTCAAGTAATTTTCAGGCAGGGTTAGAAGCTTCTGGTTGAAGACAGGTTTTCTGGGACCTTACAGAGTTTTGTTTGGGTTTTTAGTTTGTTTACAAAATACAGGTGGTGTGTCTGTCAAGCCTTATCCTTCTTTCCTTCCCTTGACATAGGAATCTGTTGCCATATACCTCTGGAGCCTTTAGGAATCTGTTTAATTCTTTCCCCTTAACCTAGGAGGCTAGAGACCTGCATCAAAGTATCTGTCTATATGTATTAATTTATTTTTCATAGAATCGTAGAATGGTTTATATTGGGAGGGACCATAAAGATCATCCAGTTCCAACACCCTGCCATGGGCAGGAACACCTTCCCCTAGAACAGGTTGCTCAAAGCCCCATCCAATCTGTCCTTGAACAATTCCAGGAATGGCACATCCGAAATTTCTCTGGACAACTGGTTCCAGTGTCTCACCACTCTCATAGTAAAGAATTTCTTCCTAATATCTAATTTAAATCTACCGTCCTTCATCCTAAAAACTTTTGCTGTTGTCCTGTTACTAACATGCTCTTGTCAGAAGTCCCTCTCTGTCTTTCTTGTAGCCCATTTAAGTACTGGAAGGTGCTAGAAGGTTTCCTCAGAGCCTTCCCTTGTCCAGATTTAACAAACTCAACTCTCTTAGCCTGTCTCCATATTGAAGGTGCTCCAGCCTTCTGATCATCTTCATGGCCCCTGTCAGGACCCGCTCTAACAGGTCCATGTCCTTCCTGTGCTGGGCACCCCAGAGTTGGACACAGCTCTGCAGGTGGGGTCTCACCAGAGCAGAGCAGAGGGGCAGAATCCCCTCTCTCACCTGCTGCCCACAGTGCTCTGGATGCAGCCCAGGGTGCAGTTGGTTCTCTGGGCTGTGAGCACACAATGTCACATCATGTTGAGCATTTTGTCCACCAATCCCCTCCCAAGCCCTCCTCAGGGCTTCTCTCCGTTCTTTCTCCCAGTCTGTATTTGTGCTTGGGTGCAGCACCTTGTACTTGGCCTTGAGCTCCTTAAGGTCACACAGATCCACCTCTCCAACCTTTCCAAATCCCTCTGGATGGCCTCCCTTCCCTCCAGCGTCTGACCACACCACACAGCTGGAGTCATCAGCAAACTTGTTGAGGGTGCACTTGATCCTACTGTCTGTGTCACTGACAAAGAGGTTGAACAGCACCAGCCCGTGAGGAACACCATTTGTCACTGGTGTTTACTTGGACATCGAGCCATTGACCACAACTCTTTTAGTGTGACCATCCAGAGAATTCCTTATCCACCAAGTGGTCTGTCCATGGAATCCGTGTCTCAAGGATGTTGTGCAGGACAGCATCAAATGCTTTGCAGAAGTGCAGGTGGATGGCACCAGTTCCTCTTCCCTTACCCTCCAGTACTGTAACCCCATCGTGGAATGTCACCAAATCTATCAGGCAAGGTTTATCAAAATAGACTCTATAGACTATTTGTTTTCTCTAGAAGCATTTTTCCCTTTGCCAGTAGTGATCCCAGAGGAGGGAGCAGTTAATTGTACTTAGCCCTGCAAACTTGGACAACAGCAGTTCCAAAAGTAGTATTTTTGTCAGCAGAGGAGTTATGAGTAGGCAGCATGGTGTTTGCAAAATATTACTGTGTTAGGAAAAGAATTTGTTTACTATATGAAACAGTTCTTTCAGTGAGAAGCACTAATTTAACCCAGTAAATTTTTCCAGCTAGTAATCTCCATTTCAACCACTCGTGTGAAGTCTCAGGGAAGCATTAGTCTGCAATTGCAAAACGTTTATCTCTGGAATATAATGAGTTTCAGGTTACTGAAGAAGTCATCATCATAACTGGGAAAGGATAATAAAATGATTTAAACTCTATTTACAGGAAAGTTACTAAAACAAATGCATTTGAGACTTCAATGTAGAATTGAAAAATTCTTATGGGAGTCTCACTTGGTTTGAGTTTAGTAGTATTCAGTGAAAAAAAGCCAAATATATTAACATATGCAGTTAAATGTAGTACAGTGTGAGATAGTTAAGCAAATGAACCAGATTTACATTTTCATCAACTTGTGTGCATGATTTGGAAATGTGTTTAAATAGCTTTCACTGTAGTTGCTGACTTGAGTCACATTAGTACAACTTTTTCGGGAGTTGGCTAATGCTGGCCGTTAGACTACAAGTGACTGGAACTATAAATTTGAATCCCCAACTTTATATTGTAAGTTATAAATCAGTTTTGATTAGTAATGTATACATCCATTTTGTGTCTAGTCCTGGTGTTATCTACAGTGTTTCCCCAGTTTGAGTCTATAGAGACAGGTAGAGCTGGTAAACTTGCAAGACAGTTTGGTTCTGACTTGAGATAGTAGAAAGTGTAATTTTTTTTCTCAGCCTTTATCTGGTATGTGAAACACTGCTTAGGCTTTTTTTCTTGTTCAAAAGTAGATGTTCCTACATCAAAAACTATAGTAACAAATTTTTCTTTTCCAAAGGGGGGAATTGTTTTCCTTAGTTATCTGTCCCTGCAGATTGCTAGCAAGTGATGTGTTGAAAGATTTTTACATACACTGCCAGCAGCTGTCTGTAAGTTTGCTTCCTTAAAGGTTGACATAAATATGACAAAAAGAAATGACTTTGTCTGTGGGGATGTAGAGATATGTGATGTGTTAGTAGAATTGCAAAGCTGCTTTCCTTGTGGTTGATCCTGGATCACATCAGTGGTCTGCAGCTGTTCTTAACCCATATTAAGTTTTCTCCCTCTGAATTTTGTTTTTGGAGCAGACTTGATGTTATGGGAACTCTTCAATAAAGTAATTCTCTTGGGGGGGAATAACATTATACGTCATGCTAAAAAATGGCTATTGTTTTTGTGATGCCAATTTAGGAAGTACTTTAAACTTGTGAAGTAGTAACATCTGGTTTTATTACTTGATGCATAGGAGATGCATAGACTCACTCTGATTCCTGTGTCTCATTTGTTTGATTCCTATTCTAAGTCCCATAGTTCTTACTTATATAGTTATATTTAAAGGTATTATACATTATATTTAAAGGTACTGAAGGTTCTTTTCAAGAAAAAAAGTTTGCTCAGTTTTTGCTGGAGCATATGCCTATTTAGTTTTGTTCTTTACAGCAAAACTTCATAATGATTAAAGTTTCTTAGTTTAAAAAAGGTGACATCCATGTTGTGATCTATGGGTAAAATGCATCTTGTGGGGTTTTTTTCATGTTCTCCATACATCCCTCTCTCTGGAATAAATAGCAGATACCTCTCAGTTCTCTTGTGCACAGAAGCTTTTGAGTGTGGGTGCCATGAGGCATTGAATGGACAGACCCTCCAGTAAGCAGCTGCTGAGGATGCTGTATTGCATGAGCCTCTTGAAGATTATCTCCTACCCAGGACACTTCTCTCAATACCTCGAGTGCTTGACAGTCTCGATGAAAACACTTTTCCCCCTGTGCTCTCAAGAACTGCCTCCCTTGGCTGTGTAATTTTCATAGTATTTTGGCTCTTTCATTTTCCTTTAGATTTGCAACTCGTTTTTACTCAATCTGTTTGCTATACAAAGAACTCTTTGTCTTTCTGTTGTGCCAGTTGTGTGTAGATTCAATGCCAAAGTGTCCCACTTCAAACAACTCAGTTTAGCTGAGTTGTATGAATCAGGAGACACTGCCTGTTAGCAGGGACACATAACTGAATACTAAGGTATTTTTTTGATGATTGAACTTAGCAGGATTTTGGGACACGTGTACACAATTTTTCAGCAGTCTGGTCCTTGGGCTGATTCTCTGCTATCTAATGCATCCATAATGCTCCAGAAGGTTTTTTGCTGGGTTTTTTTAAATCTTGGAAATGAGGGGGTAATTTTTTTTTCCTTCTTTCTTAGCAATCTTTGAAGAACAGTGGAAACTCACTGTGCATTTAAGAGGAAGGGTGTATTTGTGTGACAAGTAGCCAGAGAGAGAAATTCTTCGAGTAGGTTGCCATGTTAATTAGGGTTTAAAAGTGGTGAGAAGAACAAGAAATAGGTCTGTGACTAGCTCCAAGACAGCAGTAGACATGCAAAGGTGTGTTTGTGCCATTTTGTACCCAAACTAGTCAATGCTCTAAACTCAGCCTATTGGGAAGCACAGTGATGAGAGACTCAACAGGTTGCACTGGAGACAGTTTGGGTTGGGTTTAATTATTAAATTTTTCTTTATGCCACATCTAGGCTGGCTTCAGCCAGTGTTTCTGTTCTGGGCCTGTTAGTGCTTCCAGTAAAGTGAGTGTTACCTGTGGAGACTGAGCTGCCTTTGTCTGAAGCCACCCCAGGTCTGATGTCTTACCAGCTCCTGCTCCCTGCCACTTGGAAGCAACTAAATTGTTTCCAGCCATAAATTTGTTTCTGGAAGCTGTGTAGGTGTATTTATGTAGTTCTGTACCTGAACTAGTAAGTCCAACTGGATTATTGCAGATTTTTTTTTATGGAGCCAGCACCATATGGTGCCAGTGCTTGCATCATCTTGTCATGTTTAATGAGAAATATGCTAGAAATATATATATTTGTGAGTTGACTATATTTGACTTCTCTGTATATATTCTGGTGTCTAATGGCAGTTTTAGGTGATAAGTTATAAATCTGATCAAAGTATAGTCACCTAAATTTAGATAATTTGAGATCATTGTTATATTACAACTGTACATTATTTGTGTTTTTCTTTCTTTCCTAACTGGATAACACAGTTTAACTGACTTTTGGTTAGACCTCTTCTAGCTGCTTTATCTTCTTCTCCCCCATTGAGGAAAAATGTCAATAACTGGGAGGTATAAGTAGTGTAACGGCCTTGGTCTATATGCAGAAGGTATCACCAGTGGGTTTTCCTGTCCAAAAAAAACCCAGTTGATCTGATAAACATGCACGGTGCCATTTGGCATGTCCCAAACCACAGTACAGGAGTGGGAAAGAGTGTAGGAGTAAAAATAGCAGGTATGAAGGCATTCCTATGGAATAAGAATAGTGGTAATGACTTGGCTTGTTGTCATCAAAAATAGGTTTTAGGGGATAGGTACAGAAAGCACTGAGGTAATAAGTACAGAAGAAGCTTCTGTTTGCAGAAGCTTTTTAGTTTCTTAAGGATAAATGTTTAAAAATTACAGGAATTTGTATTAGGAGTCAGTGACCAGCCACTCTGGCAAAAAATCTGGGGTGAATTCATGTATTGCTTTGAAAAAAGGCGAAATCAGATGGACTAAGTAGAAGGTTCTGTCGTGCAAAAGGAGTTACTGTATAACTGAAGTTGTTCTTGGTGTGAAGAGTTACCTTCAAGGATCATTTCCAAGAGAATGATTAGTAAGAAAATTCTATCTGGATAAAGATAACAAGTCAGAGACAGTCTCACTGTTTCTTCTCCCTCAACTTTTGTTTGAGTTATGACTTAGTGCAGTAGAAATTTCAGGAAAGTTGTGAGGAAACAACTGACATAGTTGAATTTTTGTGTGACTCAGTGTCGCTTTTTTTAAAAATAAAAGTATATGGCAGAAACTTGTCATATGTATCACTCTGAAGTTATTTTGCATCATCACAGCCAAATTAATGTGATGATGTAAATTAATTACAGGGTTTCTTCATAGTGATACCTGTATTTTGACTAGTCCCAATCTTAATGTTTGTTTAGGTTGTGGAGAGCACCTTGTCCGAACCATACTAGCCAGAGAATGCTCATGTGCTTTGCAAACGGAAGATGCCCACCAGGCTCTCCTAGAGACTATGCAAAACAAGTTTATTGGTAAGTAAATGGTCCTAATTGCCTAAATGTTGCCCAACATTGTTGAAAATGCAAGTAACTCTATTTAATAGAGTTAAGGTACTTATTCCTGTGATTTCTGTTGAAGCTTTGTGTTGCAGTTGGCTTCAGATTTAGAGTTGTGTTACATCTGAAAAATGTTAAACTACAGAAGAATATATTTGGAAATTTAAAGGAAAACCCTTGGAAATACCTCAATTGTTATGTGAGTCATAGAATACCCAGAGAGGTTTGAAGAAAGAATTTCCTGCCTGAATCATGGGCTGTGGTGTACAATTGCATATTTTAGAATTGAAGAGTTAGGAGCATTAGTAAAAATTATTCATCATGTTAACCCTTTTAAAAATAGTAGATCCCAAAACCATTTCATGTTCTAATTAAATGCTTTGTGGTTTGTTGTTTATATGAAAAAATTAAGTTATTGAAAATGTGAAATAGACTTTATTCAAAAAACGATTTTTTCCTTGATTTAAAAGAATTGCACAATATGTGTTAAATTTCTTGTAAATATAGGTCTTGTTTTCTTTCCTCAAGTCATAACCAAAATATGAACGTGGAATTTTAAAATATCCATTAAATCTTGACCTTTTGAAGGTAGCCTAGTTTTCAGATGAGGCTTCTGGCATATATGTTGGCTTGTAGTGTCTTTATAACCCTTAAAATTTTTCAAGCTTCAGAATCCACAGACAATTTTCATCTTCAAAATTTCTTACGGACAACATAATACTTCTTGTGTACTGTGTTGCCAGAGCTCATTTTATGGGATTTTAAGTAGAACTGAAAGACAGACGTGCACACCTTTTGGGGTCCCAGGGACTGATACCCTTGGTCTTAGCAAACAATGTATTGCAATTTCTTTATTTCTTTTTATAGTGTTGACTCCACGTTAAATTCTGCTTCTGACATTTGACTGTTTGAGGGGAAGCCACTTTTGTGTTGGAAGACTGCACTTGATAAGCTACTGCTGTACTGCAGTCATTTCTAGGTGCTGTAAGAATGTAGAACACCCTGTGTGTTCCCCAAAAAGATTCTAATCCAAACAACAAAAATGTGGCTTTTTGTATTTAATCACTCATTCCAGTGCATAGTGGCCCAAAATTAGGAATTTGTATACCCAAAAGAAGCCTTTTTAGTAAGGATGCTTGTGATAGCTTTGTTAATTTGTAGCCCTGCTTTGCAAATATTCTGTGAAAGTGGCCTAACTTCAGAAAAGTCAGATCTTTCGTCCACACTCTCAAAATGTATTGTGCTGTTTGTGGTAAGAGTACTAAAAGCAAGCACAAATGGTATATATCCGTATGCAATTTCACATTAGTGCATGCACACACACAAGATGGAAAGCTGCTGATGAAGTAATTAATAGAGATTGGCTGATAAAAGACCAAAAAAAAAAAACTTTTTAGTTGAGGTACCCTCTTTGCTTTGAGTTTTCTGGGTTTTCTTTGTTCTTTTTAGTAACGGTTAGCCAAAAATGCAATTCTTCTTTTGCTGTTTAATGCAAACATGTTTTGCCACCACTTTGCATAGCAGATGTTTTCATTTAGAATGTTAACTGTCTACTATGTGATATATACATTGTATTAGTTACTGAAAATGTGAAAATGTTTTTGTTGGAGATAAGAGCATATTAAATGTTGCTGAAGTTTTTGTTATACCTGAATGATCAATTGCAGAGAAAGAGAAGCTGCACAGATAGAGATACCAGGCTAACAGTGTGATGTGCTATTGCATTGGGAAAACAGACTAAACCCAACAAAACAGCATAAAGTGAAAAGAATGGGAGATGTGATCAAATTAATGCTCTTGAGAAAGTGTACTTTATAATTCCTTTTTAAAGTTTCATGTTTTAATTAGGGACAGGTCTGGCTTGTATTTTCAGAAACTTACTGTTGCAAGCTTTTGTTGCCTAACAGCAGGAGTGTGTACTATCTGCTCAGTTGTACTTTGGGCAGTGCTGATGTGGGGAAAAAAAGACACAGCCACCTTTGTTTCTTGTGTAGGTGAAGTGCTTGGATTAGAAAACATAAAGTCAAGTTTGTGCTCAGCTGTCCTGTGGATGAAGGCTGTTTGAGGAAAACATCAAAATCCAGATATATCTTGCTGGTTACATGACACAGTATTGAGTTTGTGGACATTTTGGGATCTTGGCAATTCTGCAGATGGAATGCCAAGTTATGTATGGCACATAGAGTGCAACAGTTGAAAACGTGCATTACACTTAAAACTATAGGTTTGTATTAAATAGGGTTTTTTGCTGTGACTTTTCATAGGTGATGTGCTAGTTCATAGCACAGGATGTAGTATGGTGCAGGATTTCTTAATGTGAAACAATAGGATAAAATGTGCTAATAGACTTCCTGCTGATGGCAGGATGCTTCCCTTGCCTTCCTTAAAGCCTGATTTTATGGTCTTGTCAAACTGTCACGAGAATTAAAATGGACTAAGGCCAGTGAAACCCAGCCCTTAACACAGCTGGGCTAGAATGTTTTGTCAGAACTCAAAATGTGTGTTACTAGTATCAGAGGAATGAACAGCTGATTTTGGCAGTTGCCATCAGATTGGTGCTTCCTGTTTACAGGACTCTCTGAGTCTCTGCAGAGTGCCGGTAATCCTTCCAGCTAGGGAATGCCTGACTTAAACAGTGGAGCTCTTCAAACAGCAGGTGATAAGCAAACTTGTGTCAGATGTGCTTTTCTCATCCTTTCTCAGAGCCAGCTTACTGTGGACAATGCACAATTGGTGGTTTAATCAGAGGTGAGAGAAATTTAATTTAGACTTGTTGTAAGTTGAATGTGCTCCATATCTTTAGTCAAAGAGCACGAAAGGCTTGGTTCACAGTTGAGGAATGGTGTTCTGTAAACACAAATACCTTCCAAACAGAAGAACAGAGGATTTTGTTACTCATCATTCCTTTCAAATGCAGCCAAGTTTGTGGAATGTAGACTTAGAGTAAATGTTTGTGTCATTTCACTGGCGGGAAATCTGGGCTTTTAACAATGGCAGTGTTACCAACGGTGCTTTAAAACTTCTTATGAAGTCTTAGAAAATAGTGAGCTAAAAGACATAGTTGGAATCTGATATTTGTTCTTTTCTTAGCAGAAATACGTTTCTCTCTTTCTGTATTTTTAAGTTGTGCTTCAGTTGTCAAACGAAGTCTGCAGAAAGGAAATAGCAGAAGGGTCATGGTGACACTTTCTCTTCTAGAAATTTAGTGTCAAATTCTTATTTTCTGAGCAGGTGTTTGGACAGTTAGGAATCACAGAATATTAATTTCCTGATTATTAATTCTTAGGAGGAAAAAGCCTTTTACTTTAGCAGTAACAAGTCTGTGACTGCCATTGCACGGGGTTATAGTCACTTCATAGTGCTTTAGAGTTTAGTTCGGTGCTGCATCACTCTAGACTTTGTAGTATCTTTTGTGGTTTTCTAGCAGAGGAAGCAAACTGTGGAAGCGTTACTGTGCTTCTCCATGACACAGAGGAAAGGATTTCAGAAGGGAATGAAATGATCCTGAAGTTTCATATGATCCATTTAATCCACTGCAAGTTTATGATTTCACAAGTTCGTATTTGATGGTAGACAGAATTGAATAGGCCTCTTAGTTATTTGTACAACAAAACCAGCTGGAAAACTAGCACAACATGGTGATGTTCCACAAGGATTTGTCTAGGTCCTGTCTGTGCTTCTCCATGTCAAAAGCACTGAGATTTTATTGGTCTGTGGTACCCTCAGTTATTTAATTTCTTAAAATCTTCTCTGTAAAGTTTTAAAGTGTAGGTGCTTTCCCTTGCAGCTTCTTTAAAAATTCCGTATAGATATGGTAACTTAATGTATCATGAAATATAAAGACCTCTGAATTCAGACAGCTTGTGCTTAAACATTTAGCAAATAATGGTGTGTGAAATTAGAAGCAGGCTTCATTTACTGCTTTTTATATTCCTCTGATGTTTATTTCAGTTGTTACCTTGGAGTTTAGTGGGATGCAAAGCAGAAGCAGAGGGACAAACAGCTTCACTTTCACCACATTCTGTGCACAAGCTGGCAGTCCAGTGACAGGTGATCTATAGACTGTTGACCTGAAAAAGTCAGAATTTCACTCACACAGTGCACAGGGAGGTTTAGAACTGTTTAACTGCCCTATGTTAAAACTGGGGGATGCTGAAGCACTTAATTGGTTACACTACACCACAGTCAGTGTTTAGACCCAAGTTTTAAGCCTTTGAAAGCTGATGTAAACAATGAAGCTGGTAATGGTTTCTCTGCTATGGAAAAGTATGACTGTAAAACATCTGATGAACAGCTGGTTATGTCCTTCAGCTGGCTAAGTGTAAATAAAACACTTCTTTTATAGCTTAGTGTTGAATCTGTGCTAGAATGGATCTGTGCAGTGGCTACAAATGGGGAAGAAAGGCACAGGATCAGGAGTGAACAACTTGTGTCGATCCCATGATCTGGAGGAAGCAATCTTCATCATGGGAGAGGTTTATTAATTCAGAAGAGATGTCGATGAAAAAGCATTCTTCACTTGCAACTGTAGCTCCTCCAGAGCAAGGCTGATTGTTGAGGCCATTATTTGCATTAACACTCGTGGAATCTCTTAAGTTCTGTCCCTGGTCAGTGGCTGCACCTGGGTAGTAGTGTTCTGTTCTGGTTCTCTTGCAGAACTTGATGGGATCAGTGAATGTGGAGTTGCTGTAAAGACCCATTTGCTTGTTTTTAAGAGACCGTTACTACGGAGATTAATAACATACAAAATACATAAATACATATACATAAATTACATATACATTAATAATAACATATGAAATACATAAATAAAAATGTAGTAATGCTTTCTGTATGTCAGATAGCAATAACAGAATAGTTGAGCTTTGAAGGATGGAAATGTGTTCTTTAAAATACAGTTTTGTGTCTGGGGGAGGTGACGATTAAACCAAAACTAAAGAAATACGGGTTTTGTTTGGTTTTTTCCTACCCCTTCTCTGTGGTGTGGCCAGTCAGTGTTAACATTATTAGTTAATGCTGCAGTTCAAGTTTTACTTTGTATTTTTCATACCACATTCCTGAGTGGTATGCCAGTGTAACTGGGAAAGGAACAGTGAGCTTCATGAGACTTAAAATGATATTTAAAGCCTCAGGTTTTTGTAGTTTTGTCATTAGCAAGCTAATAGATCAAAGATTTTTCTAGCAATTCTATTTTATTGCAGTGGAAAACAATATTTTTGGCGAGTAGGCATATTTTGGTTGTATTTTAACTAAATTTTGAATTTTATGGGAAGATCTGTCATTCTGAAGAGTACAGAGAGAGCAAGAATAGTGTAGGAGTGTGGGAGCCAGGTCACGTTTTCCTTCTAATGAGAAACCATTCTGCCTTTAATATGCATGGCAGTAGTTCAGTTCCACCTTTTCTCTTCCTCTTGAAATACTAATTAAAAATAATGTATATTAAAAAGTCATTACCTATATTGTTAGTTTTTGCAGAAGTCTGCACTATTATTTCTTTTTCTCAATGGGTTGGCTGTAACAAAATGAGTTTTAGAACTAAATTAATGAAATATGTTCCTCACTTTTGAATTCACAGTGTTTTGAGAACACTCAAATTAATTCCTATGTATGGTGCATGGATTCTGTGTAGAAATAAAGTATAATACTGCTTTTGTACCATTATTATTGCAGATTTAATGATGGATGCATAGTGTTCAGCTGTCTGGAATTTTACTTACCATAGACCTACTCACTTGCACTGTGTTGCTGTGTTAAAACACACTCTTTAGCAAAATTCTAATCATCAGCAATAACTCTGCGTATCTAGAAAGATCTTTGTTTTAAAAAGGTAATATATTTGAATCCCTCTTCTAACATTTTTGAAAAATTGCTTTAATTGGAAGATAAATTTTAAAGAATGTGCTGTTCAATGTGTATTTAGTTTGGCTAAGAGTCTGCCTTTTAAGAGTAGAGAAACAGTCTGAATTTGCTGTAACATAGAATACTGTAATATTATTATTGTAGGCAACTGGTTTTTACTGACACTTTTTAGAGGTTGTTTCCCCACGACTTAGCCAGTGAATTGGAGACACATTCCAGTGTTGCTGATTTTGCAGAGATGATTTAGCTGAAGTTGCTGGTGAAGGAATTTGGGATGGGTGAGGGTGTAGTCACACAATTTGCTTCTGATGTCTCTGGGAATAGCAACCTTCAACAGAAATGGGGAAACCAGGTGGCCCTTGGGAGTGGTGTGAGTGGGAGGATCCTGAACCATTGCAGAGTAGTGCAAGTGACTGTGTTTGTGTCTTCATTTACTGCTTGTGTTTGGAGGTGGAAACAAGGGATATGTTCTTTTTTCAGACTTTTCCCACCATTCCGGAATAATGTTCATTCTGCAGGTGATGATGAAATGGTTTAGAAGATCAAAAGGGCAAGCAAGGCTCTGTTTTTGTCTGTAGGAGAGATAATGTGTCCCATCACCTTTACTTTGTTTGCATAACACAGACTTTCATGACATCTGGTTCAATACTCCATTCAAATTACCTGCTCCAAGTCACTTTAGGCCATTTTATTAATCTCTGTCTTACCCCAGTACTACTGTTAAGGTCAATTCTTAGAAAGTTAGTGCAGTGTGGCCTGGTTTCATGTGACATAACCAACACTTGTTCTTACTCCAAGGGCCCAACTTGTGTCATTCTTAAAGAAGGCAGTGTCTTGCTCATCTGGTGTGTTCTGAGTGCTGAAGTTAAAGCTTGTATCACACTCCTCTCAGGTGCAGTGCTGTTAAATTAACCCTCTTCTGGAGTTTTCAATTTCAGTAAGGTGGCAATGTACTTCAGCAAAGGCTCAATTAATACAGTCAGTTTTTCAGCTTTTGAGTGTTTCATGTGGTCTTCAAAGCCTTTGAATTTTGTGGACTGGTAGTAAAGCTTCCATGGTGCATAATCATTGAAGGAAGTAATTTGGTTCAGAAAATGATCATGTACATACTTAGGGCAATATAATGGACACCATGTTTTATGTCAATAAGTAAGTGCTATTTATACTGACAGAACTGGGGCTCTCAGTTATGCATGTAGAGGTCGAGCATCTCTTTGGATGAAGTTGTAAGCTGTAGATTTTGTCTTACATGCTTGAAGCTTGAGTTTTAAATTATTTATTTAAACCCTCTTTCAAAATAAGTCTCACAAAACACATGCTTTGAGTGATTGCTTTTTTCATTCTGTGTTTCACTGAAGATGAATATTTTGTTCTTGCGAACAAATCCCTGTAAAAACGGAAGAATTTTGATGAAAATCTAGCGTTACATGTTTTGCTGCAGACTCTACGTGGAAAGAAATTTGCTGCCGAACCTTGTAAGATCTAAAAAGAGCATATGCAAGTTACTGAGATTACTGAAGATTTGATCAGTCATGATGGCATAGTTGACAAAAGTACTGGGAAAATGAAGAAATACATAATTAGCTTATTTACAGATTTTTCTTTCACTATTTTTTCAAGGTGTGGGAGAAACAAACCCCCCCCAAAAAAAGGGATTAACCTAATGTAAGCATTTCTGGAACAAGGCTTCAGTGGCACTAAGTTTATAAGCTATAATCAGTAGATGCTGTCTGGTATAATGTGCATTCATACAGTCCTAGCGTTTTACTAGGGCTTTAAATATACTCTCTGCTGTGAATACTGTTTGCTGGATGTGTTCTGCTGAAGTAGAACATTTTTAACCATTTTAATTACGGAGGTAATTAGTATTTTTCTTTAGAACCTTGAAAGAATCATTCACAGCCCTTGAAAGAGGAGGAGAAACTGCTTATTAAAAAGCAAAACTTTTTCTGTCTCTTTGCAATGACTTTTCACCACAGCATAGCTTAGAGCCTAAATCTTTTGTGCAGTTTAGTGTAAGATTAGGTCTGCAGATGATGTTCAGGTTAAGACATTGTCTTTGTAAAGATTAAAGAATGCATGTCCCTTATGAAGAAAACCAGTTCTTTTTTTTATTATTATTCATTTGGCGCAAAAATCATACAACATAATTAGCCAGCACTTGGTTAATGAAGTGAAAGTATAAGAGATATATTTAGCACCTTGGAAAGCATGGAGTAAAGAATTTTGACTTGGGTGGTAAAACTTCACAGCTTTCCAAGCTTTGTGTTTCTCTTTTAAGCAGACATATTTTCCTGTTTTGTTATCTATTACCTTATTACAGGCTGGATTCACAGGGATTTGGTCGCAGTCAGTGAGAAATTCAGGAGGTGTAGCTGTAACTAATAATAGTTCTTGTACAAAGCAAGTGGCACTTTAAAGATAATATCTGTTTGCATTAGATCAAATGAGATATTACTGTTTATTAAGTATACTACATTTATTATTTTCCTGCAACGTGGGCTTCTGTTGCAGTGACCACCTTGTATCACTTTTGAAGGTGTCTGCTCTAATGTTTAGAGAAAACACGATGAAGCTTTTAGTTTTCCTTATGGCAAAGCTTGAAGTTGGTTTTTATTGGGCTGTTTTGTTGTTGTTATTTGCATTAAAGGAGTAATTTTAATCATACAAATAGCTGTGGGTAAGTTAAAGGAGTCTGATGAATAGATCTGCTCTAAAGTTCTTGTGCCTGGCAAATTGCAGTGTCTGTACACTAATTCATTTAAAAGAAAGAATTGAAAAGAATGACATGTCTGTTGCAATTGTATGTTCAGTTTTAAATCACAGTATATTGCAAATGTGTGACTAGGATGTCTGTGGGCTTAAGTGCAAGAACTTGATTAATTTTGTGGCTCAAGAGATTTTTAAATTGTATGTAAACTATACCATTGTTTCCACATTTAAAACTATAGGAATCTTATTTCAGATTGCAAACCAGAGAAAGAATACCTAGACTCAGTTCAGCTGTGAAGCTTTTTCAGCTTCTGATAGAAGACTTTTATATGTCTTAAATTAACAACACAAAAGCCACTGTAAAAAGTAGGATGTGTTTAGGCTTTTCTGATAATATTTATCAAACAGCAAGGGAGACTGTATAGCAGTTTGATGTCTCTTTACAAAGGGCTTTACATTGGGAAAAATGAATTAATTGTAAAAATCACCTAAATTTGCTTGATTTTTAAAATGTGCCTTTAATTATAGTACAGAAAGAACTAAATATTAAGTCAATTTTTTTTTCAACTTGACACTCCATTTTTCATTATTATATTTTCCTTGATCCATGAACAAATAGGTTTGCATTCACAAATGTAATTTCCAATATATTCGTTTTATTCCATGTAGCTCTTTCTTTTTTCTTTTTTTTTTTTACTAGCAGGTTAGTAGATTAACAATTTAGAAAATTATTCTTTCAGAACACTCAGAAAAATAGAACTGGTGCTTTTGTAAAAGCACTGGTTGACCTGTCAGTCCTTTAAACCTTTAGTGACAAGATTTAAGGGGGAAGGCAGAAAGTCAAATACAAAAGAAATGCCCAAGAAACGATTCCTATTGCAAATAATTCTCCTCAATGTTTTTGTCCAGGTTCACCTTTTCTAGCCAATGAAGATGGTGTACTCGGAGGTGTGATAGTTCTTCGCTCTTGCAGGTGTTCAGCAGAGCCTGAATCCTCGCAGGAAAAGCCAACTTTACTAGGTAAGAAATTCTTACTCATTTTCACTTGAGCTGGATGCTGACTCAAAGTAAAGGGTGAAATAAAATCTCTGTGCCTGCTTGAAAGCAGCAGAGAAAGTAAAAAGGAATTGAAATTGAAATGGTAAAAATCTAGAAAGCGAAATAGGGAATAATAAATGAAGTGAATATCACTAAAACTCTGAAAGAGAGTATTCTTTCTCACTCTTTATTTCTGTGTATGCTGAGTTAATGTATAGTTAAACATACGTAGTATTTGCATTGTTTGGACTGAAAATAAGTTGGTCAATACTGAAAAACTTTGTGTATAGAATAAGGAGATCTCATGTCTTTGTTACAGGAATCACCTTTTTTATTTTTTTTTTAATATTGAAGCAAATGGCAAGGAAGTGACTTACTAAAATGTTGAAAATATACTTATCTGAAGATGTTTCCCATGTAATTTAGAAATTTCATTGTAATTCCACTACTTGCAATGGCTAACAATAACCAATGTTCATGCTAGTACAGGCTGCTTTTGGTGGACAATAGAGTTACCAAAGGCAGAGATAAAATATTTTGAGGGTATTTGGGCTGAACTGTTTCCCAACTTCTCAAAATTGAAAGATGTGATTAAATTTGTCCCCAAAAAATACAAATACTTTCACAGGCGGTAGAACCCTTGGGGTGCCAGGGAGAGGTTGGCCCCATGGAATATACATGGATGGCACTGGATATGTTTCACTCTCTGAAAGCTTCTGACTCACCGGTGGTGATATCAGTCATGAATCTGTTACGGGGGAGCAAAGCTCACACCCCAGTGAAGTTCATTTTTCTTTTATGGTGATGTCTGCATATCTGTCAGAATCTTCAAGCCTGGCTGGGATCAGCTAAACTTTGATCTCCTACTCAGGTTTAATTGCTATGCAATTCAAAGGAGAAGTGTGCTCAGCATGCTGTGACCTTCATCAGCCATGCTAAAGGAACGTGAGGAACAGGAATGAGTAAGAGTTTTAAACTCATCTAACGATGCTTTTTTGCAGTCACTCTCAAAAGAAATATGTGGAAATACCTTTTCATGGCATCTTCTGTAATTCATGTAAGACACCTCCTGTAATCTAGAGGAAGAATTTATGCTTCAGTGCGTTTTTTTAAACCTTTTACAGAATTCTGTGAAATGCCCTGAATTCTGATGAACTGGTTTTTTTCTTCCCCCCCATCCAAATTATGGACTTAACGAACACAAAATAAAATGACCATGGCAGAGAACAAGAAGAAAACAGTGTGGTAATTTATAAAGCTCCACTGACTGAGAGCTGAACATATGAGTAATGTGCTCTTTGTCTGAATTTTGTGTTTCAGCTGAGTAGCAGTGTCTGTGTGTATATAAAGATACCTGCATATGTATGAGGGAATTAAAGATCACTGGACTGGGCTGTTAAACAATTGATAAATCGGGATACTTCCAGACTTCAGGACAGCACCTTACTGGATTAACAGGCATTAACAGTAAATGTGAGCAGTGGTTAGTTTTGTTAATCATTATCACTGCAAATGTGACAGTTGGTCTTTAACATTTATATCCTAAATTAGCTATGAGTACAGTATATGTTGTGTACCTGGAAGTCCAGGTAATCAGACCTGAGAGTGCTTTGATAGAGAAGACAAACTCAAAATGAGCTTGTTTCTTCATCTTTCTTTCCTCTCTTACCTGTGGTGCTCCTTATACTCTTCACAAAGAAAGGGGGTAATTGCATCTGCTGTTGTAATTCAACATACTTTTGAATCCAGGACTTACTCTAATTTTGCCACAATTCTTTCTTTCTAATTGTGCAGTGTTACTCTGTTTCTATCAGACACATCTGCTTTTTCTGCAGGATAATTTTGCTTTCACCAGATATCTTTCCTGCCTGCTCCATATCTTCAAGTCCCATATTGCAGTCTTGACTACTTCTGCTTGTTTTCCTGTATCCTCCTTGGGCAGCTAAACCACAAATCCCCATTTACCTATTGATAGTTCCATACTATGTGTATATTTATGCTCAGTTCTGGGGGGGGGAAACAAACCAGCAAACCTTGTTGCTGGTTATTCTGTTGATAATCGTGTGTCAATTCTACAGAATCCTTGTAGGCCATCTGGCTTTATGCTACTGTAGTGTGTTTTTGTCTGGGTTCAAGGCAGGCAAATGCAAGTTCTATCAGCTTTTACTTCATGGGTGGAACAGGCCTCTCTGCTTTAGAAGTCGGTCCAATCTTTTAACTGCAGTTGCAGTTGACACATTTCTCATCTTGGAGGCTCCATACCATCAAAGCGACATTCTCATTCTGGGTATTAGTTCTGTGGTGTGTGACTGCAAATAGGCAGGAAAATCTTGTTTGTTTGACAGCTCTTTCTTTTGAGATTTAATTACTCTGGTAAGTACTTTTTGTTCTTTAAGTTTGCTTTTTTTGTCCTTGCTATATTTGTTCCTTGAGATCTGAGCCTTGTTAAATTACATCTTGTATTTTAAACCAAGGCATTTTTGTGACTTCTTGCATTTTCCTTTACAGTGGAATTTCTGTGGAGCCATACAACAGAGAGCATGTGTGTAGGATATATGTCTGCACAGGATGGCAAAGCTAAGGTAAGCCACAAGGAATGGGTTGTAATACAGTAGAGTGAGTGCAGAAGCTGGGGAGAATTTGAGTTAATGATAGAAGAATATAGAAGAAATTTCTGTCTTTCAGAGAACAGAAAAAGTAATGGGTGCATATGCAGTTAAATGTGTCAGTTGATTGGGCATTTCTAATTCCTTTTTTTAATTGCAGCAGTTAACAATCCTGGGCTAACATATGTTTCATGTCAGGATAAGGTGCTGCAAACACATGTCCATTCCCTCAGCTGACAGTCACTGTATTTGAATAACTTTCTCCAGTTTGATTCAGTTGTGCTGGCTATTTAGGCTGGTACCATATTTTTCTGTGGGCATGTCTTCCTTCAGGTAAAACGATTGCACCATCAAGGAAGATATAAAACTTCAGAAAAGTTCCTAGAATAGCCTCTGTGAAATAATTCCAGTATTACCATCCATATTTTCAGTTTCTTGGGGCCTTAAAATTTATTTTTATTGAGAGAAATAATATGTTAAAGTTGAATTTAGCAATGAAAACTGGAAAATTCCTTAACATGATGATCAAGGAGTAGGAATTAACCAAGCGGATAAGCCATATCTTCTTGGGAAAAGAGCATGGAAGAGAGAAAAAGGTGGATACTGCAGTGTAGCAACTGGACCATTTAGGAGAGGTGTTTGGAGAACAGCGATGAACATGGGAGAAGCTGCAAGCAGAGACAGTCATAGTTTCTGTAGACATTTATACAAAGGTAATAAAAGAATATGCAAAAAAAGAAAATCAACATCAGATATTTTACATAGACAAAATGGTGTACCATGCTGTTTCAAGCACTGGGAATGGATGAGTTCATCCTTAAGGTGTAAAATATGCAGGAAAAAAAAGGCAAGAATATCCCAGAAACACAAGAAAGCTAACAAGCAACTGATGAAGGAAGTGCTGGTAGAGGTGTTAGTGAAGTATTTGCTTTCATAACTTAGGTACAATTCTTTCCAGATAACTATCCATGGAAGAGAGTGTGGTTTTACTTATTTTCTTAATATTTATTTCAGATTTAATTGAAAAAAGTCCAAACTGAAGTTATAAGCTCAGATTGAACTGAGTGAAGCTACAGCAAGATCAGCTGCAGATGTTCTAGTATTTGCTAGTTAGCTTTAAAATTGTTGTCTTGTGTTTGCAGTGAAAGGGTAACTATGAGAATACAGGATGGTAAATGTTTCCAGTGTGCACACCTGCCTTTGACTTACACTGCCAGGCTCAGAATGTTATTGTTTCTTCCTGGTAGTGTCTAATTAATAAATAAGTGCTAAATATGAAATCTGTCTGGTAATGAGTATTAACATGACAGTGCCATGCCCAGAGTTGCTTTCCTACTCACAGTTGCAACATTTGACATCTGGTGTGCATTGTTTTCATACTGCTGGTAAATTCTCCAGCTGGTAATCCTGATTGTGCTGACAGACACAGCTGCTCTTCTTGGTTCACTTTTAAATTATGTTTTTGACCTTCATTGAAGAGTTAATCCCCCTCCCTTTCTTCCTTCTTTGAATCTGTGGTCACAAATGCTTTCCAGAGAAAAACCACAAACGCTTTTGCTGCTGACTTCTATTGATCAAAAAAAGTCTTCTGTCATAAAAGCTGGAATTTTGTTCTGCTGCAACTAGAAATAAGTTAGAGATGGAAAACTGGTCTTGAAATAGAACACAATGTATTGCAAGTGAAAAAAAAAAATCTCTGTTCTTTAATAGAGTCAGTGTTTTGCTACAGTTAATTTTGAGTGCTTGCCATGAAAGAATAATGGGATAAGAGTTCATAAAAGTATAAAATATTACTTGTTTATGAGGACCATAGCAAAATGATTAGGCAGCAGCTTGTAAGGAAATATTTGCTTTCCTGTTTTTCTAGGGTGGTAAAGACCTTCAGGTTTTATTTCTTTCATCAGTCTAGGACTCAAGTTTTGTTCTTAAACTGAGGGGTTGTCATAGTGGCTGATTTTGGATTGGTTCAGTTTAATCGTCAATTTAACGAGCATGAAACAAAAGCAAGACTTAGAAAGTGAGAAGGTTTTTAAGCATCTACTCTTATTAATTAGACTAATACTGGATTCATATAAAGGGGTACATACTAAGGAGTAAAAGGAGCCTGCTTTATAATCTTCGTGTGATTCTTTGGACATGGGAGGTTAATGCAAATCGTAATAGGACCTAGCAATGGTGATTCTGAACCCAGATGAAAGCTGTGGAGGTACAGGATGCCTTTCGTACAAAGCAAACACATGATAGGTGCAGCTCACCTGCAAACACTGATGTGCTCAAGACTTGGAGACAACCAGTTAACTGTCAGCAACTCCTTAAAAGAGCAGTGGGACAGGAAAGTGAAATCAGTCTTGAAGTGGTTTGTACACTCTGGCCTGCTGCTGCTTCTGGCTTTTAGCAGTGTGAGCTCTCCAAGTACTGATTTGGAAGTATCCCTGCACCAGGGATTTGTTTGCTCCCAGTTTAGGGAAGACTGGGTTCTGCAGCTGGCCACTCACCTCCAAACCAGACTGCCTGAATGTTAACTTGACAGCACCAAATGGCTGAGCCTGCAAGAGCTGTGGAACGGTTTTGCACTCTGACTAATGGTGGTTTGATTTGAAGCATACTTCCTGGAAAGGTGTCCAGTTGTGTGTGGTTTTGTTTTGGTTTGGTTTTTGTTTTGTTTTGGTTTTGTTTTTTGTTTTCTTTTTTTGGAAAACCAGTTGCCTGGAAAAAGTTCCTGTTGGATTCAAATGCTTGGCTGAATGTCACTTTAAAAATCCTGCTCAGACTTGCCAGATGAGCTAAGTTCACACCTTACTGCTGACACAGTCACCCCTGGTTGTGTGTCCCATCAGCTGTTTCTTGATGCTGGGAGTATTTCAGCTCCTCCACCACTCATAGCTCTGGCAGTTTCATCTCCAGCAGCTGCACGGTGGATGGCCCAGTGGCTTCCCTCAGATTCTTATGCCACAAACAGTTAACCAAGGCATATTTTTGCTGGTTCAATTGTGCTTTCTTTTTTCCTTGTCATCCTTCTTGACACAAGCAGCTTCATAATCACTGGGTGCCAGCATTTGTCACAAATTGAACATGGAAGGACACGAGCTTTTCATCTGAACATTTTGGCTCTTTCCTATACTTCTTAACTAACCTACACCACCTATTGCTGCACCTAACCCAGGCTGGTGCTTGGAAGCCTCGGTTATCATGAGCTTAAGGGACAGATACCCTCTGGTTTAGGAGTTGCTGGGCCCAGACTTCCTTCTTGAAGCAATACTGTGACATTGTTTCAACATCAGACCTGTTCTTTTGGGAAGATGAATGGGCTTCCCAAGATCTCCTGAAGCAAGGTCTTGTATTGCCACCTCTGTGATGGTAGAATTGTCACATTAGCTGGTGCTCAGCTCTTTAGTGAGGCTGTTGTTGGAATATTCTGGGCTGCAGTGGAGATTTCTGGCTGCAGCCATGAGAATACATAGAAACAGATAGAAAATACTAGTTTATGGATTCCCTTTGCACTCACCCAGCTCCTTTTGTTGCAGTAGCTGCTGCATCAGCAAAGGTTATGGCTTCTAGATTGAAGGACTGAGAGATTAAATAATTGCATGAACTGAGGAGGTATTTTTTCTTTTTGATACTACGTTGTTAACTCATGAATAACTTGATATGAATTTAAGATCTTTAATAAGCAATTAGCTCTTATTTTCCCAGTCTGAACTTTCTTCTCTTTCTGAGACACTAGTTAGTCTTCAGAATAACCTTCCAGATATTTGGGGTTTTTTATGGATCCAACAACTGATCATAACATCAACTAAAAATATCACCCTGTTACTGGGACTCTGTCTTCTTTAAAGTTACTCTGGCAGGGTTCAGTTATCAGTTCCTATTTTCCTGAACCGATTAGGTTATGTTCTTGAGAGCTTAGGCATTTTTGGTGTCATTACTGGGGAATTAGCTCTCCTCTGACTAAGGTGTTGCTTTTTGGAGCTCTGTCCATGCTGCCATGGGCGATGGGCAATACTTGAGGGCTTAACAGTTGATGTAGCATTTGGTAGAGCAGTTTCAGTGTCAATTTGCACAAAGGGCTTGCAGACTTTCTGTCATGTCATTTGGAATGGGAAGAAATAATTCTTTGAATTCATCCATAATGTGATTTTAGATTTAAATGAGGAATTGGAAGGAAGGGGTGTTGGAGTGGGTAGGTTGCACAAGTTAATTGACTCTTCCTAGTTACATAGGCTTCATATCTTCTTGTTCCTTGTGTGCTTGCCCAATGGAGGATGCTGCAAAGGAAAACAAATTCTTCAATCTCAAATGAAAGTACAGTGTATGCCTGCAATGTCAGTTCACATACCAATGGCATCTCTTGAAGGTTCTCACAATGGGTAGGCAGCCTTTCTTTGATTTAATGTTGTATATCTGTGCATAATCAGGCAGGAGCCCTTCTGTCTCAGGCAGGGTCTGCAGAGTATTTGTTTAATTGAGTCCTGCAGTATTCTGTGTGCAGAAAGTGTAAGTGGCCAGGATACTTATTTTTTCCTGGATCTGATGAGTCTCTTGTCATGGTGATTGAGAGTAGTTGGTGGTGGTTGATTTTCTGCTTGAAAATAGGTACTTCCTCTCTGTGTTTTCAGTAGTGTTTGAAGTCAGAGTGCTTTTTTTTTCCAGTGATAGATCCAGTCTCAATATCAGCAAAATGCAGTTTTGGTCATGCGTTATATGTAGATATTTGGAATAATTTGCCAGCTCACTATATTTCTTAGTATATATAAATCTGCCCTATGGTCTGTGTATCGGTGTTACAAACCTTGGTGATTATTGTAAACATTGCAATACTTTTGAAATATCCTTGTAGTTCAGCCTCATAGGTTTTAGCTTTGCTAACAGCTAGATGACTTAGACAGCAAATTTAAAAAAAAAAATAGTTGCAATATTGAGTGTAATCCAGTTCAGTTGCCAGTTTAAATCTCTTTTTGGCAGATACGCAGTTCTTATAACATGAACTGCTAAGCTTTATGTTATGGCAGGTTTTAATAATGCAAAGCTACATAAGCCGTTCTTTCCATTTCTTAATGAACCAAATTCAGGTTGCTTTGTGAGACGTGGTGTAGCAGCAGTGGAGAGTGCTGCATATTGCTGTGCTTGAAAACATCCATCAGCAGCAACTGCTGTCCACACCAAATGTTGTGGTTGCGGTGTGCAAACAGAAACTTTTATCTTTGACAGTTAATTTCATTTTCCAGTATGAGCAAACATGGTGGACAGGGAGAGCATCTCTAGTTCACTTTTCCTGTGGAGATGTTAGCTGTCATCATCAGATTTATTCTCCTTTACTGATGCTGTAAAATTTATCAAAAGTCCTTCCCTCTGTGTTTGAAGTGATACATGTGACAAATACTGGTTGTAGCGATTGTTGCTGGTGTTTTGAGGATGAGCTTCTGCATTTGACTTTGTGAGTGAAAGGTCTGTGAAAGCCCTTTGTCAGGAGAAGGGCAATTTTCCAGTGCTCACTGGGTGAAGAAACACATCTTGGAAGAACCCTAATTCTAATTTGAAAATTAGTGGAAAAATTTACTGAGCCTGTTTAGTGAGCAGAAATACGAAGTCAAATAATTCAGTCATTCATTTCAGACTACAGAGACAGTCTTTTAACTTCATGAGACAGGAAAAGTATATGTCACTGTTATTTTCTTTAATCTGCACTCTGGTCTGGAGACTGAGGAATCAGTCAGAAATCTTCATTTGAAAATAACTGTGTGCATACAGTGGAGCATCCAGTTTTCTCATAAAAACAAGGTTTTTCTATCTGTTGGAAATAGCCGTCAGTGCTAAGATACCAGTTAAAATATTTGGCTTGTAGACCTTCATGGAAATTATGGGCTCTGAGATGAGAAGATAAGTTCACTTTTTGGGATGATTTCCTGCAAAAAGCCAGTAATTCTGGAACTCTTCTCATATTTGGCTGACATATTTTAGAATGGATCAGGGAAGGTGGGATTGTGTATCCAGGTATGCAAATACAAATGCAATAACCTGACCTAACACCTGCAATTCACAATGGTACAAATCACATTTGAAGATATATGACAGGCTTTTAGAATACCTCTACAAACCCCTGGGATGCTGTGCTGAATAAATGATTGGTTGGTACGTGGCTTTAGACTGTCTTGATGCATGTATGAGTGGTTTAGTAGATACATAAATAGTTTACAGTAATACGCTTAACCCGCAGAATGAGTCTGAGCTTGGAAAGCTGTTAACTTCCTAAGTAACCTATGTGTAGAATCAGTATTTTCAGTGCAGTGAGGGCCTGAAGCACCCCATCAGTATGTCCCTCTTTCTGTCATTTCCCAACGAGGACAATATTCTGGAGCCTGTCTTCCTTTTTAATTTTTCCCCATTTTCTTTCTTTATTGGAGTTTCATGAAATGAGTTGCACATGTGGCATTTTCCTGATAGCAGCAGTTGCCAGTATTTTATGGGGCATCTTCTCCTGCCATACTACGTATGCCATACTACATACAAACCATGTTGGAGAAGAGATTACCAGGAGACAGAGCAGCAGAGTTGCTGCCAAAATGGGCTGTTACTGCTTAGAAAATAAATTCAGAATGTGTGGCCAGATGGTTCTGATGGTGGAAGTGTGTACCCAGCTAGAAAGCTCCAAATTTCTAGAGAATATATGGGTTTGGTGGTACTCTTTTTTTAGAGGAGCAAAGCTGTAGAAAGCAATTTCCTTAAGGATATGGCGTCCTTGATCTTTCATTATATTTCATCTCAGTAGTGTAATGGATGGAAAAAGTTTGTTTTATAAATTATTCTGTCTAAAGCACATCCTGAGCATGTAATAAGAGTGCTAAACACATGAAGTACTCCCTAGATTTCGTTAAGAACTGAATGTGCTGCCATCTGGTAGTTGTACTCTGTCCTCTTGGCAGCGTTTGATTGACTTCAGCTTTCTCATGCAGCACTGTCTGTCTTTTGGCTTAAATTTTATGTTCATTTTACATTGTATTTATGCTTGTAATGAAAGAAATGCTCAAAGTTGTCACAAACTAACACTTTTATTTGAATAAAAGGAAGACACTAGCTCTTTAAAAGAAAATCCTTTTGATATTCCTTGGTCTCAAGGTTGTTTCAGAGTCCTTGTCTGTGAGACATGAAGTAATGTAAGTCAAAAAGATGAAACCATATATTGTTCCTGCAGCAGTTAACACGTATTCAGGGGCAAAATGACCTTTTAGATTTGTGAGCAGGGGGAAGCTTTGCAGTGTGAATGAAAAAGCACTGGGAGAAAGTAACATTCCAGTGTCTGCAATACTGGGGCTGGGGGGATCAGTAGCTCTGTGATGTTGGTTTGGTTAGGAGGGAAAGAGGGAAGCATTGTGTGTTTGGATGGCAAGTAGCTGGAGCAAGAATCAGTGCCTAAAGGTTGGTTAGCTTGTTTGTGCTTTATGGGGGGGTAGGAAGCGAAAATCAAGAGTTTCATACAGCATTTACCTTTTTTCCTTGGGAACTGTGGGCATAAGTTTCCTCCTTTAGGCTGCAGCAAAAATCTGTGGTGACTAACTGGTGTCCCAGCTGCTGGTGCCTCATCTCCTACCAGACCCTCAATTTTCTCTAGGAAAGCAAATCAAATCAGAGTATTCTTGGGAGAGTAAAATGTATATGAAGCTGAAGATACAGATAACCCCATCACTCTTAATCTACCATTCTTTGACATATGCTTTCCTCAAAGAGGGGTTTCCATGAAGCTGAGTGGAAGATTAATTCAGGAAAATTATTTTTTTTCCTTTTTTTTTGTAGTCCCAGGCACAATTTCTTCCAGGTGTGGGTTCATTCAACTTGTAAAGCTGACAGACTAATCGAGTTCAATTAAAACTTTTCCAGTGTTGTCCTTTTTTGTTTGCTTTTTTATTTTTATGTTTTTAAAATCTAAGCCTAATTGACTATACAATCTGGACTTAATGTAAAATATGATGGTGGGATATAAAAGTGTAAAAAACTGTATAAAGACGTTCTGTGGTTCATTTAAAAATATTACGTGTTCTTTGATGTTTCTTTTTATTTACTAAAGTTTGTTCTTATGGTTAAGAACAAGGGAGATTATAATTGTAAGAATTCATTTGGGAGTTTTCTGAAGTCTTGACATGGCAATGTTGTCCTTTCAAATTATTTATTAAGTAACATTTTAAACACTATAATCTTAGATCTGTCTCATTTTTGTTCTACATAAGGCAGTCATTGGTGAAAGTAATAAAAAATAGTCAGTGTAAACCAGATCTGTATTTACTTCTTCATATAAAGTATGCAAATAAACAGGATGCAAGTAAGGGCTTTAAGAAATGTTTTGTTATGTGTGGTTGGGATGTTTCTGTAAATAGAAGTCTTCAGACGCTGTTGTGTAGTGAGTGGTTAGGGGTCTTATGTATGGGAAACATGGTTTTCTTTATATTGGAAATGAGGCTTTGTGTAGGAAATGTGTTTTGGGCAGCTATTTAAGCATAGATACTTGCTAAGGTATTGTTAGACAGTGACTACCTGCTTGTCTGCTCTTGTACATTTTGCTTTCCTTGCTCCAGAACTTATTAGGATTAATTTATTGGTTTGCTCTGATTGCCGTATCTCCCTAAACAACAAGTTACATTCTTCCTCTGAGGAAACTTGCTACCATGCCCATCAAACAGAGCTACTTTTGTACTGTCATCCTACCCCACTTCTCATTTAGAAATTTTCACAGGCCTGGAAAACTATCTTGGATCTGTCAGTCATAGGATAAAAAAAAAAAATCGTTCTTCCACTTTATTTTCTTCCTTTTTTTTTTCCTTTCAATTGATGAAATAACATTTACAGAAAAATTGTTTGTTACATTTTGGGGAAAACTATAACAGATTTGAAGAGAGTATTTTCTTCTTGAAGTTGTAATTGAAATTGTTCTGAAAGGAGAAAGATGTTCATATATCAAGCAGGAAAGCCAGAGATGAAAGTTTTAGCAGTAAAATGAAAACATTGAAATGTTTTAAATTAAATCTTATTCTATAGTTTAACTGAAACCAAGACCACCTGAGAGCAGACACCAGGATACCGTTATCAAGAAAGGAATTAAAAGAAGCTGCCTGAGACACAAAATATCTCTTCAATGCAATGAACTGAGTTTAGAGTCTCAAATCCCCTTCTGCTCAACTGATGCAAATTATTCTTACTGAACTTTTACATCCATGCTTTTTGTCACAACCCATTGCCTCATTGCAAGTTACACATTTTGCGACAATTAAATCTTTTAAGTGGAATAATGTATGTACAAACAAATATGTGGTGGGCTGCACTTACAGGAAACTGTAGTTTCTGAATGCCAACAGCTTCTGTGTTGTGAGCTCTATACCACAGCAGGAATCATTTCTAGTTCATAATTTAATATAACATGCACAGCTTTCACAGTGTAAAAACGTGTGCAAAGGGGATAAAAAGTAATTACTTTCAACAATAAGTATCTTTTCATAAGCAGATGCTTTTGACCATCAGTAATAAAACATACCCCAGTATATAAGGAACCATTAACAGATTTTTAGGGTCACTGAGTTACAATTCAGTTATAAACTGAAGTTTTGTGTACACAGACACACACATCCACTTTCTGGCTAAAATATTCCAGTGCTTTCTCAAAGGCTTTTCAAACTTTCTGTGGAAAAGATGCCTACTGGCTGAAACACAATTGTTCTTTGGGTCGATTTATTTGATAGTTGCCAACAGGAAGTCTTTGGAGTTTTTTAGGTGGAGGAGTAGGTATTTTATGCAAAGGAATTTCTACTTTGCATCCTGATCATTGCAGTTGCCTTACTCTCTGAAGTGTTAGTTTATCTCTGTCAAATAGTTTATTGTGTCTGAGGTTTCTGTATGCAATACTAAACATTTCTGAATCTCCCTAAGAAATAGGCCTATAAATCATGAAGTGCCAGAATTATTTTCTTTTGTCTTCACTCTGGATACTCCTTTCTACTTCCAGTGCACTGAATCATCCAGTTTACCTTTTCTGTGCATCTGTCATGGTCTTTCTCTTTATGTGTTAAACATTAATGCAAACAAAATAGAATCTCAGTTGCTTTTCAAGTTGCTTTGTAGTTTGTCCTCAGACTTCAGTGAGGGACAGCTTAATTGTTCAATACTTACAAGCCTGCTCTGTCCTGCATAATTTTGCCTCTTCTCAGTCAATATTCTCTTGACTTTTCCCCAGACTCACATTTCAAGACTTCCTCCTGGAGCTGTGGCAGGACAGTCCGTGGCAATAGAAGGAGGAGTTTGCAGGCTGGAGAGTCCAGAAAGCAGCTGATCCTTCACTTCGTTGCAAAGAATGTGATGACTTTTTGTACAATAAGGGTTTTTTTTGTGTTTTAACAGATGTTGGAAATTCTGCTCTTGTTTTATACTCTCTATTGCAACCATGTGCACCATAACTTGAGACAAGTGCTGCTGTAGTTTATGTTCTCACTCTGTGAATGGGGGTTGCGTGCATGTTCATTTTCTCCCTGAATAAAATAGGAACTCTCCCCAGTTGTGCAGACATCATGTATGATTAATGATTGCGTTTTCATTTTTTTTATGTTGAAAAATAACCGAATGTTAAAAAAAAAAAATTTAAAGATATGGTCACAATTATCATTCATGTCCTAAATTTAAAAGTAACAGGCCTTTGAAGTGGCTCTATAATTATGCAAAAAATGATTATGGTTTCTAAGTTTCTCAGTGATTTAAGGAAATCCATGAGGTTTTTTCCTCCCCAATAAGGAGGATTTTTTTGTTGTTGTTCAAAGAATGGTTTCAGTGAAACAAACTAGAGCAAAATTAAGGCTCAAATTGTTTTTAAATAGTCCTATAGGTCATATCTCTGTTCCCAAACTAAGATGTTAATAGCTTCAAGCTGTATGTATTGCAAAAAGCTATATGAAGATAATGTATCGTAACGCAGTCTTTATGTATAATGGAATATTACAGTGTAAATAAGAAAACAAAGTTTATGGAAAGATTCAATATTATTCTTCACTTCTGTTTTAAATCTATTTTTAAGAGAGGTACAGAAATGAACATATTACTGGATGCGAAGTGCAATGTGTATTCAGTGGCTGCTGGGAGGTCTGATACTGAGCTTTCATGTTGGTAGAGCAACTTCCTCAAGTCCAGCCACAGCATGGGTATTTATATAACTGTGTGTAATATGTATGTACTGTGCATAAATTTACTGTAACTCTTTTGATACCTTCCACAAAACTGCAGTGTAAAACAATGTACTCCTTGTCTGCCTTGTGAAGCACTGGCAGCTGAACTGTCATTTGTCACCACTTCTGATACGTGAGCCAGGTTGCCCGAGTCCTAAAAGTGAGTTCTGACGTACAACCTTCCACTCAGTCCTTTTTCCTTCACAGCACTGGCAGCAATAGAAGACTTTTGTAATTAATTAATTGTCCTGATAAGTATGCCAAAGAGAAACTAAAATCGTTCATCTTTTTCCCTGGTGGATATTTGATAATTCTGTTTTCAGAAATAGTGGATGAATAGCTATTCAGACTGTATTCGCTTAATCAGGCATTGTACTTGCCTGTTTTGTAATGTTGTGCCTGCCTATAACAGACATACTTGACTGATGAAATGGTTATATTGATTGTAGTACCAATCTTTCATGGAAAAGAATAAATTTTTTTTAATAGCCTGACTTCATTTTCACTGTTACACTACAGCATACATTGAGGTTCTGTCATATGTGTGTGGTTCTTTTTAATTGTGACATCAGTGTAGCCCTATAGTTGAAGATATTTCAATACAATCCTGTAAATAATACAAAACAGCAACTTTCCAGGTTGCACAACCCTGCCTTGAAATAGTTTGTGCTGAAATACCAGATTGGATCCTGAGCGATACACTCATGGTGTGAGGAAGTGAAGGACTGTCCTGAAGCACTCCAGAAATGATGCTGCAAAAGCTGTGTTGTCACAGCCATTCAAACTGCTCTGACATGATTAATGATTAAATGATTGTGTGGATGTTTCACTGTGTAGTGAGTGAAAAATTGAAGATGATGTATATGGTTTTGTACATACCCACATTTGAAAATGGCCTTGTTATTAGACAAGCTAAAGGAGCAGTGTTAGCCTTCTTTTATTCTAAAAGTGCTTTTCTGTATTGACATCATAGAGACTTTGGCATAAATTCACTCTTTTGTGGAATAAGCATTGCAGAATGGCTCGAAAAATGTAAATTGATTGTTTCTTCCCCTTAACTTGCGTAGTATCTCTTTTTGGAGGTTTGGATTCTAGCACAGGATTTTTCTGGTTTGTTTTTACTTTACTTTTGTATCTATATAATACCCCAGTCATTTTTTCTTTCTTTTTTTTGGTGCAGAGCTGGCTTTCTACCTAAGGTGCGTATGAGAAGAAAACTGTCTTAGCACATATGAATTTTGATATCAGTAGTCACAAAGACTGACAGGAGCAGAATTTCCTATCAAACTCCCACTTAAGCCATTGAAAGATCTTACAGTGCCTAAATTATGGGTCTAATTCTGCTACTAGTTCTATTTTGAGCTTCAAAGAGGCTTATGAAATATAAATGGTGAGGACAGACACTGGGCAATGGCGTGGTCTGTAAACTCCTGTATGTGATGAGTAACCATTGCCACTGGCAGATGCAGTCCAAGGGGAAATGACACAGCTCACAGCAAGAGCTGCTAAAATTGTGAAGGAAGGGTGAGCAGATGAAATGCATATAAGCACAAACAATTTGAGTACTGTTGATTTTTTTACTCAAACACACAATTACGTGTCCTAGAGTATTTTGTAGCAGACAGGTTGGTGCCAGAGTAGTCATAGTCAGTCTTCGGCCATAATAAACCTCTGTGAATTAACCTCTGGAAATGCTGTGACATATTTGACTGAGGTGGAGGAGAAGGGGGCCTGATTTAGGGGAACTGCAGCCATTTACCTGTAAAGGATAATATGGAATGTGCTGTAAGAAAGAGAAGGAAGTCTAAAAGAAAGCAAAGCTGATAATAAATGCAGCATTATTAGCAAGGTTGGGGTAACTGCTGTTGTTACTTAAAATGTAAATTAAATGCAGAGTATAGAAAAAGAAACCAAAAGTATTGGTGGTTATGGCTTTACAGGTACAATATTTCACAGTGGCACGAGGTAATGGTGCAGCTGGATGGTCTTTATAGCTCAGTTTTGAGCAGAATGATGCAGGATTAGGTGGGAAGCTCTCAAGTATGTGTTTACACACTTTTAAGAAAGAAAACTTGCAATTTCACTATGATTTTCTTCCAGTTGTTATGTGAGTAGTTCCCTTTGAGTTGGCAAGATATACAAAGAGTTCTGGTCATTCAGTGGTAGCTGGATTTATCTGTTGAAAGACATCGAATTGCATGGCCAGTTTTTATAGTGTTATGTGTGCAAATAACTGAACACCACTTCCTCAGCCTCCAAAGGTTTGCCTCTCTTAACAGAATTGGAACCAGTGTAATTCCAGGTGGCTGCAATCCCATCCTCTTAATTTAGTGAGAGTCAGCTTTTCATGTTAAAATACAACTTGGGAGAAGAACCTGGTTTTTGGGTCAGCTTGATTCACAGGGGAAGGTTTAGTAGTGAACTGAAGAGTTGAAGGAAAAGTTTATACTGTGACTGGGTAAGGAAATAAAGGCTCTTATTAGCAGAGTATACAAAATAAATTCTTCAACAGGGGAGAGCAGAAATCAATGGAAAGTGCGTAGAGGGAAAACAAAATTATTCTGAAACAAAAAAAAATAAACCAAGAAACCTGGGTAAGAATTGGTTATCCTCTACAGGCTATTAGGGCTCATCTTCCAAAGGATATTTGAAGACACAACATATGAACTTCTACCTTATATTTGGCCTGGGTTTTAACGTGAAAGACTTGTTTTGTTTACAGCAAAGTGAAGACAAACAGAATTTTTGTGGCTTTTAGCCTCCATGGAGTGTCAGCATAGGTTTTGTAGATGCCTTGCAGGTGGGTTGGGAAAGGGCCACTGCCTCATACTTGGGTCCAGATCTGCCAAGAAATGCTGAGAACCTGTAATTGCAGGAAATTGTGCTGAGATTTTATGTGGAAGTTTGTGGCAAAGGACTCCTGTAGTAGGTCTAAAGACAGCATTACTGATTAATAAAACTTACTTCTTCTGGTTTTGCTCATTTTTTACAGGAAACCTTATGGGAGGTTGTACTTCTCTGATAGCCCCGTGCTTGATTATTCACTCCATTGTGTGGTAACACAGAGATAAAGAGGACTTGTACACTGATTTGCATTGTTTTAGATCCTACGGTGACACAGCATTTGTCTTCCGCGTAACCTGGGGGACCATTAGCATCACTTGGTGGTTTGAACACAATAAATGTCTGTCTCATTAACCAAACAAAGCGTGTGAGCGAGCACATGAGCAGCAGAGACAGTGAGACCTGCTTTCCTAGGGCTTTGTGCCTTAACCATCCTAACCTCCCTTAGAGGTCTCAGTGATACTGTTCTATTGCTGCAAATATCCACTTAGGCATACAGATAGAGACTAACTAAGCTCATCTTTCTGGAACAAAAAGCCTTTCAAAGTGAAATGCCATTTTTGGAAAGCGTCGCATGAAGGCAAGTGTTTGAGGTGAGATGCTGTCCCCAGTGAGGTCACTTGGAGCTCAGCCATCTGCTTCAGTGGAGCCAGGATGTCACCCTTGGAGGTGTTTATCTTAGAGGACTCAAACTTTATGAGTCCCTTAATGCTCGTATTGGAGGCTTCAGAAATGAGGTGGTGTGAGATGTTTTGATGACTCATTTTCTGGATTATCTGGGAATATCTGAGGGGTGTGTAGGGCTCAAAGAAGCCAAGTGGAAGAACCAAGCCACAAACTCCTCTGGGCAAATAATCTGCTGTAGCCAAGCAGTGACTGCTCTAAAAGGAGCTAATGGGCTCTCAGCATAGTTTACACAGATGACAATTTCTGCAGCCCTGGTTTCATTTCAGGTACATGTGTGTGAATGGTATCAACAGGATGGCGCCACAGCACAACCCTGCACAAGGATTCTCGTGGTACAGCTCACCTGTGGCAAAGCAACTGTGTTCCAGCTCAAGTGCCAATAAGCCACAATACCAGCCTGGATTGTAACAGCTTCTGTATGTACTGTACCTGTGATAGAAATCCTATTGAACATGGGGTTTAGAATTTTTTCCTTAAAATGTGAGTTGTATGTGACTGGGTCAGCCACACAATGCGATTCTGTGCTGGAGATCTCCCAGTGATTCTCCCTGTCAGCTTGAGATTTGATTTAAAGTTGAGATCAAACTGTCTATGTTTGAAAATGTTGCTGCTTTTTGTCCTCTGTTATTGTACTGGGGGCAGGTCTTGAGGCACTGACTGTGAGGAACAGAGTGGGCAGTGAGGAGTGAGAAAGAAATGTGAGAAACAGGCCTATGAGCCCTTCTTGCAGGAGAGGGTGCCTCGTTTGTGGATGAGGAGGTAACGTTGATCCTGGGAAAGAGGATATGGGTAAAGGTGGTGTTTTAATTTGCCTTTGTCTCTCACTATCCAAACATGTTTTAATTAGCCATAAATTAAATTAATTTGCCCTAAGTTGAGTTTGTTTTGCCTATGATGGCACCAGTATCAATTACAACTGCAGCCACAATTCCTTTCAGGACTGAATCCAAAAAGTAAAACTTTGCAGGAGATGTTCTTCTGGTAGGCTAATTTTGTCTTGGGCCGTGGGACTGATTTTTTTGCGTCCTGCAGCTACACAATTGTGTGAAGGAGACACGGAAGTGCATCAGTGGAAGAGGAATGGGGAAGACAGAATAACTCACTTTTAGCTGATGTTGAATTAGGTATAAAATGAAACTGCCCCCATCATCCTGCTCACTGTGATTCTTCATCGTGTTGGATGCTGCTCTTACAGCTTCCAGTCCCTCCCTGGAAGTAACTGCCACAATGTACTACGGATCTTGTTGGGAAAATATCACCATGTTTATGGAATTGCACTTGTGGCTGATTTTTCAGGAATAATCCTAGTGAAGTGCAATTCTTGATCCCAGGAAGAAACAATGTCTAAAGTTTGGAGTTCTTATCTCCTCTGGGGAGATAAGAGCAGGCTGAGGCTTGAGGTGATTAATGGTCAGTGTTGTGCCATGATGGCCTTTGAAACTAATTGTGTGTCTGTGGGGGGGAGGGAGGCTGTTTCAAACTCCACGTTTATTTTATTAATGTGTCACATAATGCCCATGAAAGAAAGTGTATCCAACCAAAAGACAATACCCTGGCACAGCAGAAAGTGCTGTATGACAGATGATTTGCAAACTGTTGCAATTAGAGGACTGTAATTCTGTTAATTCCTCAAGGAAAAGGATTAATGGATAGAAAAAATATAATTTTGAGTATCTTCTTTGCACATCAAAAGAACAGTTATTCCCAGATAAGTTCAAGAATCTTGACCAACATAAAAAAGGTACCTGAAATAGAAGAGAACTCAAAAATAAGGAAACACCCAACTAAAAATGATGACCAGAAACTCAGCATAAAATTCACTGTTAAAAATAAAATACAAGGGGCAGAAGGCAACAGAATTATCCTGTTGTCCAAAATGTGACTTGGACAGAATTTTAAGTTCAGGTATGAGCTAACGCTTACAGTAATTTTCTATTTTACTTGTTTTCAATTTTGAAACTAAGATGTCTTTTCTTTTGCCTTGCTAAGTATTTTCACTTGAGATATCTCTAAAGTCACACAAATTAATTTAAACAAAATATGTCTTTACCTCTGTAGGGATGCCAAGCCCATGTCAGGTAGTCAATAGAAACTAACCCTGCAGGGAATGGCACCTGAATATATTCAGATGTTAGAAGAAATGAGGTGGGTTTTCAACACTCCCCTGTGCTTTGTCTTCAAACTAGTTTAAATGCTAATCCTTCATCTATTTCTCTGCAATAGAATTAGCCCATGTTAAATGGTCTCACAAATACACACAGAAAGTGGTAAAAGGCTTCCTTTTACCTCTCCTGGAGAGGTAAGGAAGAAAACAAGACCTGTTGATTTTGTTTTCCTCCAAAACTGAACAGTACCACTCACCTTGCCCAAACCCTGCACTGAGGATATTTCACAATGTCTTCAGGACGTTTTCTGAGTGCCACCAGTTGTGAAAGTCACCAGTTTGGTGATTTGCTCTCAGGGTACTGTGAGAACTAAAGCCTGCTTCCATCAGTCTCATGCTGTTGACCCTTCTGATTTGCAGCCAGGGGTCAGCAGAATAATTTGCCTGGGAAAACCCTTGAGGTCTCCACTTTAAAAAAGTCAGAGACTACAAAAGCTACATTTTAATGGGTTTCTTTAGTAATAATGGTGGACAGGCTGGTTAGTCAGTGTGATTACCTATTCATTTGGAAATCCTGGGTGCTGTTTTTTTCAGGCCAGTGTGCTCCTGAATTATATGTGCATGTGCTGTCTTTATTCCTGTCTGTCTTTATGTCCTGTTCTCTCCACTCTTCTCTCTTCATCTCTATTTTGTCTTCCTCCAGCACCATCACTTGTTTCAGCCCAATACTATGAACTGCAGGTAAATAATTAAATTTCCCCTGTGAAATGGGTGTATGTGGCTAGAAAGAACAAGGAAATAAATCAAGTTCCTGAACTGAAAGGAGAATGATAAGTCCTTTGAGGATCTATGCCCGAAAAAACCTTTATACAGGATTTTTTTTTCCCAGTTAGGGCTAAAATGTAAGTTGCTGTGAGCTCCAGTTGGCACAAATTTGGAAGAAGCCTGGCATTGTTCGATCCATTGATTACAGAACACCTTCATTCACACATGAGAACCTTTTAGGTTGGTACAGAAGTTTTGGGGTTAAAGTTTTCAATTCCATTTATTTTCACCAATTTATTTGCCTTTTTTATTGCTCAGATTTTTCACAACTGGTAAAAATCACCTGCACAGTAATGTAGAGCCAGTCTTACACTGAATATCACCTGAAGAAGGCAGTGCATCCCTGCTGGCAAGAGGGGAGCTGGTGAAGGGGGCAGAGGATCCATCCCTGCTGTCTGTACTGGTGAGTTTATTTTTTTGCCATGCAAACTCTCCATCAAAGATGTTGCCTCATGCTGGCGCTTTGCAAAGACCAATACAATGCTCATGTAATTGTGCAATGACATAACCTGTATCCATGATATAAAAGTAGATACAGTGCCTTTTTTGAGCTGGGCCTGTAACAGAAAGACCACATAAGCTTTTGCTTCTTCTTTGCTGAAACTTTTAATGTGGCTGAAGAGAAGATACAAGCTCTTTTCCTTTCCTGGTAACTAATCCTCCTTGCCTGAAAATAACAAAAAGGGCAAAAGTCTTTCAAGTGAGAGCTGGTATCTCCTCTTCATCTTAAATATTCTAATTTTTTCTGTCTCAAATACAGATACCCTGCAAAACCTTCTTGTTGTTAGTCATGTGCCAGTGAGGATACCAAATACATTTTGTCTCAGTCCATCTTGCCAGGAAAAAAAATGCACTAACTCTTGACAGTGGACTTTTCCTCCCAGTTTGTTCCCTGATGAAACAATGCAGCTCTCAAATTCACTGTCTGTGCACACAAATCCTAAAATGATCACCTGTTGTTGACTCTTTCTTCTTTCCTGTCTTCCTGGTAGCTCCTGCATCCCTGCTTTCCTGGCTGCTGGTGAGCTATGGAGTCTTCATAGTGTGCTTGTGGCCTCGGGTTAGGGAAGAGGGTTGAGGACTTTGATCCAGCTCCAAGGAGATGATGGGTAGAAACTCTGTGACATGCCAATGTGTCCAGGCTTTGAAGCCTGGGATTAGGCTGGGGGAAGGAAGAAGTCCTGCACAATATATCCTTTTGATGTGAAGCTCTGATGAGTGATGATGTGAGTCCAGCTCAGGACTGTGAGGCTCCAGTCTCTGCTGAAGGGCTGTGATGAGCCCTTCCTCTTTCCTGGGACAGAACATCCTCACAGACAGGGATGCAGAAATCCTGGGATTCCCCCATTCTGGGCTATAGCTCTGCTGACAGACTTATTTTTCGCTTGAGCATAGTAAATAGAGTTTGTCCCCTGCTTGGAGAGGATTCATCTCTCATTATGCTTAATAATTAGAATTCCATGCTCAGCTGCTGCTTCCTCCATGCTCTGCCAAAGCGAGTGGTCCCTGCTCTGCACAGCTCCATCTGTTGGCATCACTTTGCCGTGTTGGAAAAAGACTGAAAAATTAATAATCCTACATCCCTCATCCCCAATGCAGCAGCAACAAGAATAGTCTTTCTGCTTGGAATGCAAAGGAAGTGATGGACATGGGGCACCATTTGCTGGGCTCTGAAACCAGTGGGGAAAGCTCCTGCATCCTTGGGTTCACCTGCATCTTCATCCTCCAAAATCAGGAGTGCCTTGTGCCTGCTGAGCATGCTGCAGATTGGGCAGTGATGAGGACCTGGTGTCCCCACACCATTTCCTTTTGTTTTCCAACCCAAAATTGCCTCACCAGGAGCAGCAGCAGCAGCAGCCCTGCAAGGGCTGACCAGGGCGGCACTTGCTGGAAGCAGAGAAGAAGGTGGTGGTGGTTCGGCATGTGGAATGGCTGTGGGAGCTCCTGAGTCCTGCCCATGCACACAGACAGCTGCAAGGGAGTTGCAGGAGCAGCTGGATCATAAGAGGAAAGAGTCAGGAGCAGTCCCTACACAGCTGCCTGGCTGGGAGCTGTGGAAAGAGCAGCTCCACTCCTCTGGGCAGCCTTCAGTGTGCCAGGAGCTGCTGAGCCCTGTGCACGGGCAGGTCCAGACCCTTGGGAACTCCCTGCTCACAGAAGGCTGTGCTCCAAAACCAGGGGCCCAGGACCAAGGATGGCCTGGGGATTGCTGGGGAGGAAGCAGTGCTGTGGGTAGCTTGGAGGTTGCTGTGGATGAGCACAAAGCATGCAGATCACTAGGGGTGAAGTATTGCAGGTGGCAGGGCAGTCATAGGGATGGAGGTTTGTGGTGAAACGCTGGCACAAGTTGCCCAGACAGGAGGTGGATTCCCCATCCCTGGAAACATTGATGATGAGGCTGGATGAGGCTCTGAGCAATCTGGTCTGGTTGAAGATGTCCCTGCTCATTGCAGGGGGGTTGGATCAGATGACCTGTAAAGGTCCTTTCCAACACAACGCCGTCCGCGATTGTACAATTCCCAGCGCACGGGGGTTGCCCTGGAATAAGCGTGGCAGGTGGCAGGCGGTTGCTATGTCAGACCTGGCCACAGGAGGGTACCACAGACAGTGACACGGTTTCAGCACTGGAACTAACACACGTAGAAGTAACACCACGTCTTGCTACTGCATCCCCTCTCCTACCCCGCCGCTAAGAGTTTGGGAGCGAAAGTGTGAGCACGGGTCATGTCCGAGCCGGGCAGAGCATCAGCCTGTTGTGCCTCCGCATATTAATCCCTCGCAGTGTTTTCTCCTCCGGAATCTGGGAATGTATCTGTCCGGGTTACGCCTTCGTGTTGCTCTTGAGGAGTAAGCGAGTAGCTGGGACTGCCTGGCACGCCAGCCGTGGGGAGCGAGGCTGCTTCCCACCCTGCCTTCGGGAAGGACCGAGAGCAAAGCGGTCTGTGCAAAACCCGTGCTGCTCGGGGAGGCTGGAATTGAACACATGCTTCTCTCTGTTTTCAAGGACCTAGAGCGCAATGCTGGCTGCCAGCACATTCAGTCATCTCCCCGGTGGCTCCAGACATGCCGGGCTCAGCTCCGTGGCTGTGTTTGAGCAGCTGCACGGATTGCACTGGGCAGGAATGAGGCTGGCATCAACCAGGGCGGCTTCAGTTGCCTGGAGTTGTCCAAAAGCTGGAGCAACTTAAAACATGAAGGTTACAAACATGCTCACAAGCAAATAGTTTTCCCTTGTATGGTTCAGATGAGCCTCTACTTAAAAAAAAAAAATTTTCTGCCTTCCTGAAAGTGTTGTCTGCTTCCAACTGCTTGTGGTGTAGGTGTGAACAGGCTTACAGAACATCCAATGCTTGACATCAAATACTGGATGTTTTCCATATTGATACATATGTGGCTGGTCCTACAGCAAGAATGGGGCTTTATTCATTTTTTAATTTGTATTTTTTATATATATATGTTTTCTATATATATTCTCTATATATTTTTTCTAAGTATTCATTTACTCTTTAGTCATGCTTATTATTTGGTTTTATAAGTATTTTCTTCTTTAAGGGGCATCAGATATTCTGAATATGAGAAGTCAGTATTCTTTAGGATAAGAGTAAATATTCTGATTTTTTGATAGAGGCTTTTGTTCCCTCCAGAAAAGGCAGAAGCAATCTGCCCGCTAAATAAATGCAAATATTTTGTTTCTCAAGCTATCAAATGCAGCATGCAACATGATCCAGCCTCATTTTTGAAGGAAGAGTTCTAGTTACACAGATGAAAAATTATACTTAAAAGGCAAAATCAAACAGAACTGTGTAGCTTGTTTGTTTATCTTCAGCTGTGATTGTCCTTTGGAGACTGAAGCCTGGCCTGAAGCTGACATACCACAAGATAGATTGCTTCCATGGACTTCAGTGGGAGTTTGGATTGGATGATGTGAGGTTGCAAAACTATAAATGCCTCTCAGAAGGACATGAGCATAACTTACTAATGATGGAAAAAGTGGGATATGAATGCTGCAGTGATAGGTTCAGTTTTGCATACAGACTTCTCTGCCTTGAAAAGATGTACCTGCAGATTCCTGTGGAAGATGGCCTCTCCCAGAGGAAGGTGGGCAAGCAGGATTTGGGATTTCCCCACCAAGGAGAACACCTTCAGGTGCCTCATTATCACAGAATCATAGAATGGTTTGGGTTGGAAGGGACTTTGAAGGCCATCTAGTCCAACCCCTCTGCAATGAGTAAGGACACCTTCCACTAGATCAGGTTGCTCAAAGCCCCATCCAACCTGGCCTTAAATGTTTTCTAGGGATGGAGTATTCTCTGGGCAACCTATGCCTGTGTTTCACCGCCCTCATTGTAAAAAACGTCTTCCTAATATCTAATCTAAATCAACCCTCCTTCAGTTTAAAACCATTGTGCTCTGTCCTATTGCAACAGGCCCTGCGACAAAGTTTGTCCCTATCTTTCTTAAAAGCCCCCTTTAGGTACTGGAAGGTGCTTGAAGCCTTCTCCAGGCTGAACAATCCCTGTTCTCTCAGCCTGTTTTCATAGCAGAGGTGCCCCAGCCCTCTGATTATCTTCCTGGCTCTCATCTGGAAGCTGCTCCAACAAGTCCATGTCCTTCCTGTGCTGAGGATCCCAGAGCTGGATGCAGCACTCCAGGGAGGTCTCACCAGAGAAGAGCAGAGGGGCAAAGTCACCTCCCTGAACCTGCTGGCCATGCTGCTGCCCTCTGGCATGGTCTGAGTTTCCCTGGCTGGAGTGCAGGTACAGCCATCCCGAGAAGAGCGGCAGCACTCGGCAGAAATCCTCCCTGCACATTCAGGGCACTGGCATGTAGCAGACACAGGTTCATGTGCAGGCAGGAACCCACCTGCAGCCTCAGCATCACACTGGCCATGTAGCTGAGAGTTCAGAGAAGAGCAGTGTCCCTTCTTTGACAGATGGGAGATCCATCCTTTGAGATCCAGCAATATTAGACAGAGAAAATGAAACAGAGGTTACCTGGCTGCCCCAAGAGCAACCTCTGGGTTTTTTATATGCCTTATCATAGAACTGGGAGAGAGAAAGCCCCAAAGAGACCCAAATTCTGCCTCTTTGCTGAGCTGTCCCGACCAATTTGCAGCAGCCTTGAGATGTCTTCACAGTTTGAAACAAAGCTGCTACCAGGGCTTGGGAAATGTGAGTGAGCCTGACTTCGGTTATGGAAAACCTATGAAAAGCTTGCTGGTAAATCATTTACAAGAAAATATCTTGCTCAGCATGGGGTTCGCAGTGAGGGGGTCATATTTAATGGCCTGCTTCAAATGTTATTATAAATCATGACTTCCTCACCAGCTAAATCATGGCTCCGTCAGACTCTGTGTGCTCTCCCCTAGAAATGTCACTGACTCATGAACATGCTGGAGTTTGGAGCCACGTGGGATGGAGAGAAGTACAGCAAACATGGGGGGCTGTTGGGTGTCCCGGGGGGTGATGTCCATCCCTGGCTCAGCTGTGCAGCTCCCGGGCTTTCACAGCGCCGTCTGCCTCCAAAAAAATGCAGGGCCTTTGGGAGCTTTTTGGCAGGTCACTAAACACAGGTAACCTATATGAACCTGGTGCAGAAGCACGGACAGTGTTTAGGAGGATAAAGAAGGCAAGTGTTGGGCTTTGGTTGAATGATGGCTGTGAGTTATGCAGGGAAGCTTCTTTCAAACTGCTTAATAGACCTCATGCCCTCCTGGGCTGGTCAGCAGAGCTTCCCAGTGGAGCAACCTCAGGCAGAACCTCCTCAGGTTAGGCACAATCTGCATCAGTTAGAGGTGCAGGAGTGGCTGCCCATGAGTGCATGGCCAGAGGAATGTGTGTGCATGGGGCAAAAACCCCCTCCTCTTGGAAAACAAACAGTGTGCTTCTGAAAGGCAACAGCCACTGCAAACATGAGGGAATGTGAGTTCCACATCTATTTCTTGGCACTGAATCCACTTTGTGCTGGAAAGAGGCTGTGGGTTGCTTTCACCTGTTTATTTTACACAAAGCAGTGGGGGAGAAAAACCTCAGGATGTCAACAGACAGTTGGTAGCTCATTGCTTTTTTCTACATTTAGATCATGACTTAAAAAAAGAAAAATGCATAGCATACTCTTTGTCCTTGTTGCTTGTGTGAGAATGTCAGTTCTGTAGGTCATTCTGAGAGATTTTATAGTAACAATGTGCAAGTGAAAGCAGTTATTACTTTTGATGAATATGTTGCTTTTACACTGTAAAAAATGAGAAGAAAGCTTTAATCTCTTCAGTCCATAGGAAACATAAAATGCAAAGCCAAAGGTATCTGTTTAAGGTATTACTCTTTCTTAACAGAACTATCTTAGCCAAGGAGAGGAAATAGAACTTGGGATCTGGCTTCAAAGCAAATGGACAATTTTGGATTTGCTGTGAAGATGGAAGAAGAAGGTGTGGAATATTGTGTGAATGGGAAAACAAAATATTGAGCAGAATCATGACTATGATAAATATAGCTGTAAGATTACCCAGAGAGGGACTTACCCTGGTTGGGCTGTCCTACTCCCCACGCGGAAACCAAGACTGGTGTTTGCCAAGTCTATGTACATTGTGTTTTCCTCAGTCTCCTTTTTCCCCCCCACTTTATGCATGAGTAAGATTTTAATTTTAGCAGAAATTCTGGTAGGCTTTTGCGGGCAGGTTGGAGAAAGAAACTGAAGGATGATATTTTTATTTCTTCATACGAATGCAGGGAGGTTTGTCTGAGCTCAGCTGGCAAGGCCACTGCCAGAGAGGTGGCACAAGCCTGGTTCACTTTTAATTTCCCAGGAAAGTTATTGAGAAGAGAATATTCAAAGTCACCGTGCATGGGCAGGCACAGAGCTCAAACCATTCACACAGAGAGGTCTGCGTGTGAATTTTACACTGGTACAAGTCACCCAGGTTTGTGTGACCATGCCCATGGTTGCACAGGAGGGTTCTCAGGCCCAGGTCCTGCTGTGATGCGGCTCTGTGCAAGCAATACTTGTTAAGAAGTATAAAACTCTGCTCATACACTTTGCAGCTCTGGTGGGCCAACATCTGCCTGGATTGTAAAGGAATCTCACTGACCAGATAAATTCATCCAGAGGCTGAATTTCCTTCATGTTGTGCTTGTTCAATACTACTGCAAGGAACTCCTCTATGAGTGGAATGATCTTTAGATGAAAGAGGTAACTGAGCTGATTTTGCCAGCCCAGATAGGGACCCCAGGCAGGGACCTGTACCAGTGTCTGGTGTGAAAGCAGAGGGAAAATAGCACAGGGTTTCACCCCAGGCAGGGACCTGTACCAGTGTCTGGTGTGAAAGCAGAGGGAAAATAGCACAGGGTTTCTCTTCACTCCTACACCACTGACCTATGCTGGAGTTCAAAAGACACCCCCGCCTGCTCTGTTTATTTGTTTGTTCAGCCCTTGTACACCCCTATTTACTCACCAACACAAGGGACACTGGCTCATTTGGCAGCCTCTAATGACAGCTTAAGGCTCACCACCCTGTACTAATTCTGTGGTGTTAAAAATACTCATTTTCCAAATGTGAAGTGGCAGCAAGCAAACACAGGGAATAGCTCTTCTCTAGTTCACAGCATGTTTGCTTTGTCCCACACCTTTGTTTTGGGAGATGCTGTTTTTGTAGAAAATGAGTACAGAGCTTGGTAAGGCTAACTCAGCTCTTTCAAAGTATATTTTCTGGGGATTATCATGCTGGCTAAAACCAAACTACTTCTCACAGACAAAAATGTGAACTGAAAATGAGCTCAAGAACCATTGATTGCAAGATAAGCAGAGGCCTTTTGATTGAGATTGGCCAGAGTGCTGTAGAATGACTATTACTGGTCAGACACTTCCTGAAATGCAGTGCTGTCAGGAGCTAAAATTATCAACATTTCTGTGGAGTTTTAGTAGTAATTCTTATTCTGTTCCATCAGCCACTGTATCGGCGGTGACCAGTATTTTTCCCTACATTGGTACAAGGGGAAATAACCAGAAGAATAGTCAATGAGCTATTTATAAAGATGTAATGCAATGCACACTCATCTGTTTCTGATGAGTGGGTTTGGCCATCAGCAAAACCACGAGGGATTAGAGGAGAAAATGGCTTTGTGTTTCATCTTGTACTTTTTACTGTTAATCTACAGCATTTGACCTGATGCTGCTCCAACATCTGAGCCTCAGAGCGTTTGTGTAGGTGAGACTTTCCTTGGTTGCTCTCACCTGACTGCTGAGGTGGGATGAATGGGTGGAGAGGTCCTGCATGACACATTGAATAACTGCAATCACCATGTCCACTCACAAGAAAAATATCTATTGTTTAACAAAGGATTTTTTGCGCCATTCCCTTTAACACCCCTACATTTGAATAGTATGCATTATGCATTTCCTGAGGGCTTCAGAAGTTGTAACCATTAATCACTAATCTCATATTTTCAGTTTATGTCTGCTGTATTGGTATGGTGGTCTTGTAACACTTTGAAAAAACTTGCGAATATTTAATAAATTGGTTTCTTTGTAACGGAAGTAAGTATTGTCTTCAGTGAGAACAGAGAGCCCTCTGTGTTGTCTGAAGTTGATAACCTTTTTCTACACTAAACAAACAGTGTATTTGAACTCCTCTCTCTGGTTTATCTAAGACAGTCATTTCTTAGTGCAAGACATGTTGCATCCCTGTTGGATAGTTCAATTTATATCCATCTTTTAAAGTAACTCTTTTATCCATTCAGGTAGGAATTGGTTAAACCAGGTAGACATTGCCATTGTGGTGACAAGGAAGCAGTGGGGATTTGGCTAGCGAGGGCCCTGCTGTGCTCTCATGTTTATGCCACTCTGATTTATTGAAGAACAAATGAAAGAGCCTTTTGGTCTCCAGGTTGCGGTATCTTCTCATGTTGAGGTGGAGAGCCTTGGATGGTTGGTGGGGTTTGCTATGTGCCCATAATCATTGCTGTATGCAGTAAAAAGTGTCACCTTTTGTCTATAGGTCCATAATCAGGACTGGCTGGTATCTCTGCTCTTGGGGAATACAGGATCAGCCAAAGCAGTTGTGCCCAAAACCAGGTCCCTCTGTCTCACTCTTCCTCAGCTGGGACATGGGGCTTTCCACATCTCAGTGTGGTGCAAGCAGAAACTGCTGTTCTGTGAGGCCACTAAGCGTGTATGCACACATGTAAATTATATGGTGATCCAGATGCCCTCCTCCAGACAGCCTTCTGAAAAAAATGACTTCATAAAGGAAAGATGTATTTTTCACGTCTGGCTCTCGAACATTGTTTTTTGGTTACATGGTACTTTCTGTAATTAGGAGCAAAAATTCAGGCACAAGAATATAGTGTGTGTTTGTTCCATGAAGAGCTGGGACCATTTTGATATTTTGAAAAAAAAAAAAAAAAAAGAAAAAAAAAAAGAAAAAAATTGAAAAGCTCATTTAATACCAGCCCAGCTATTTATACTTCTTGCATAAACTTAAACATAACAAAAAGTGCAACATAACTCATGAAGCGCAGGAGTGTCTGTGCCAAGTGTAATATTTGTATTTGGAAACATGGTCTATATTGTATGAAGCAGTAGCCTTCTAACTGCCTCCAAGGTTTCTCTTGGCTGCTGTTTATGCAAACAGTCCTGCTCTTCATTCATTTTAATGGCTGAAAGGAGGCTGAGTGTTTGTGCACGGTGAGACGGGCACGGCTCGGGCTCTGCTCCTGCCACTGGCGCCGGATGCGCTGCCCCGAGCCCGCGCGTGCCGGCAGCGGCCGGGTGAGCGCAGCCCCCGTGCCGCCACTCGCCCTTCGCATCCCCACACCTCGCACATCGGCGTCTCCTCTTCTGCCTTTGATTTTCCCCTGCGTTCCCTGCAGATCTGGCACCGTGGGAATGAGTCACAGCACCCTTGTTTAAAGGAGACAGTGCCCTTGGCTGTCCTGGCCGAGGGTGGCTTGAGCAAACCCACTGGATGTGGGAGAAGCACTTGCACTGGTGCCGTCAGGGAATTGGGAAACATCCATGCGCTCCTGCTCTGAAGATGCCAGCGGTCAGGTAGAGTGGGAAATGTGTTCTCCTTGCTTTTTAACTACCCAATATTGTAAAATCTGGGCGCTGCCTTACCTCATATGTGAGGCTGATGGCCTTGTCATTCTGTTCCCTTTTAGAAGAGGTTCACAAAGTCACAGAATATTCTGAGTTGGAAGGGACCCACAAGGATCATCGAGTCCAACTCTGAAGTGGGATTGAACCCACAACCTTGGTGTTATGAACATCATGCTCCAACCAACCGAGCTAATCTCAGGTTAGGAAATATTCCCTAGCCCTTTATTCTCCTTTTTGAGTTCTGTTTTAAAAATTATAAATAATTATAATTATAATAGTTATTTATAACAATAGTAATAAAATCCAATAGCGTTATTGTCTGGACTACCAGACTGCAATTAAGCCATATCCCTTGAGTAAACTTAATTAATTTAGGGACATAAAGTTAATAATGCACCTAAATGACTGCAGGACAAGCCTGCCAAATCCATACCCTGAAGAGCCCAGGATCTTTTTCAAGAGGACCTTTAAACATGAAATAATAGCACTTTTGAGAATGGTGCAGTTAGGGATAAGTTGCCGCACAAAGCAGTGGGAGCAGGGAGCAGGGAAGATGCAAGTCATTCCAATGTGAGTCAAAGAGGCATATTAATAATGGAATCTTAGGAATAAACAAAGACCAAGCCTTGTTGTTCCCTCTACTTTTCCCATCTGTCAGTTGTGCAGCACGTTACCATCACCCTGGCTGTTCCAGACACCATCACAGCAGCCATTTTTTCATGTGGATGAGTTGTTCCTGAAAAATGCAGTTGGCACAGACGACTCTTATTTTTCACACAAGGAATGCAGGTCTTCCTGTTCCACATATTTTTCTTCAATGAGCGTAGTTATTGTTGTCACTGGGAGGAAAATCCTCCGTCTGTCTGCTAAAGTACTTGAGAGGGGAGATAAAGCATGAAATCTTTTTGTTGTGGCTGAGGATTTCCTCTGCAAGGCTCCACTTCAGTGATTCACGGCTCTTCTCCAAAAGAAATGCAAAGCTGGGATGGGTAATAATTACGATTTGCCGTCCTGGTTTAAATACATGGCTGGTGTAACTCAAATATCCACTGGAACCTGTGAAGGGGATTTAGGCAGGATTAGTGATCAGAGCTTGAGTGAGTGCCACCTTCTCATTCTGCTCCAGGCTCAGGGAGGTGCCCTCATGCTCTCTTGGGAATGCTGCTGGATGCCTTTGGACCTGAGGGGCATTGCCAGATATATGGCATCATTTGTGCCTTCCCCTCAGAGTTTCCATGACAAAACCTGGAAAACTGTCTTTGGAAGTCAACTGCCAATCCATATCGCAGCATGGAGTCTGCTTCTGTGATTTTTTTCTTTTAGTGCAAGAAAACTATGCAGCTAATGGAATAATAATAATAAATTTTGGCAATGTTGAAGCAAAAAAATAGAGGCAAGTGTTCTGATTTTTCTCTAAAGTTAGAGCTATTGTTCATCTGGGCAATTTTTGTGTATGAAATGAAGGCAGAGATCTGTGTTTTGGGGGAGAGCCACACTCTGGATAAGTGCAAAGGAATTCTGCCACAGCTTCACCATGAATTATATGTTGTCTGAAGGATTTAACAATATCACAAAGTTCATCGAGAACAGGAACACTCATTTTCCTATCTTTTCCTGCCAGCAAAATGAACAAGCGATTTAGCTTCCTTAAAGAAATTCCACCCAGTAGCTGTGCCAGCTCTGTCTTCCTCATGTTCGTGTGCATTTGCTTTGTTCCTGAGTCCCAGATGGATTTCTGAAAATGGCACAGGGTTGCCAAAATGCATCTGAAGACACATATCATCAGTATGCACAAATTGTAAAGAATGCAGCCCCTGGAGCGATGGGTGATTTCATCAAAAGTGACTTTCCAGCTACGCCGAAACCTTTCATGTCTCTTGTGCAATCTGCAGTGCTAAAGCAAACAATTCCAGTGCCAGATTGTCATAAGGATCTGAATACTTCAGCTTATTAAAGGGCCACAATCTTATCAAATCAGAGAAGATACGAAATCTGAAGAAGATTAAGCTGCTATAAATACACCCAGGTAGATATAATTGATTTCTCTCCCTACAAATAAAATCCCAAAACACTCAAACACTTTTAAACCTCTTAAGGATTTTTAATTAAAGCACCAAGATCTCCTTGCCAAACATTTGGTTTTCTGGAACCCTTGAGCCGTATTTTTGGTGCAGTGATGTTCTTCTGGTGGTGTCAGGGGAGTTTTTCAGTGTCTCACCTGGGAAAGAGCAAGGAGATTTGGGATTTTTGAGGGAGTTTTATAGTGTTTGATTAAATTTTTTGTGTTTTGGATATGGCAGCCTATACAGTGTTAGGTTATGAAAATAATAAAAAATAATAGAGGAAAATGGATTCTGAGTGAGTTATGGATAGTTTTCCAAAGGGTGGGTTGGCAGCAGGGAGATGTGCACTGAACCTGGAACAAATGCAAGAGTGTGTTGGAGCTGTGGTGTACTGGGACAAAAATGTGTCCACAAAAGTGTACCCTGGCAGAGAAACCCCCATGGGTCTGGGCTCCTCATTTTTTGGAAAGCAAGAAGAAATGAGGAAGTCAGAAGAGAGCAAGCGAAAAAGTGCAAGGAGAGACAAGATTAAGGACTTGGAATAGTGACCACCACTGGCTCCATCAGTGACAACTGCAAGGAGAGAGGGAAGGTGTTGCGCTCTGTGTGTGTCATCTGTAGAAAAGGGTGCCTTGGAAGCAGAAAGGAGGAAGCTTCAGCAAAAACTTAGTGGTGAGAAAGCTTACTCAGGTGTGGAGTAAAACCTCCATCAGGGGAAACTTCTTAAAATATATGGAACAAATCTCTGCTAGAACCAGTGTGTGATCTGCTGCAAGGCAGGACAATGGACTGGGCCTCCTTGTGAGGGCCACTGGAGCCCAGTTTTCCTCTCAAAGCAGCACTGCTGCAGCCACTGACTCCTGTAGTGTCTGAAAGAAGGCAACATCTCAACACAGGGATTTGCATATGGTGCCTGCATTTTTCCCCCCTCTCTCATTTTCCAGGCGTTGGGAGCAAATTTTAAATGCTCTAAAATGCAAGTTTCAAGACAACCAATTAAGTAGGTCATGTCACAACTTCGCCAGCTGATTTATTTTATAAGAGTGAACCAGTGATGAATTCCATACAATCTCTTTCAGTAAAGGCACCATCTCCTCTACAACTCAATTTATGGTGTTAGAAGGTTGGTATTTTAGTTGGTATTTCTCTCCAACTTAAAAGGAAATTATTATGAAAACACTTCACTCTCTTTCTTCTATGGTTTTTAAAAAACAAATTAAGAAGATTTTGTGTGTGTGTGTTCAAAGACAGTGCTTATATTCTGGTTGGAAACGTCTTCTTTTTTTTTGCTGAGTATTTCAGCTGGATCAGCTTCCTGAATTGAATTGCTGAATGAACACCAGGGTGAACGCAAAGGCTGGCAGGAGAGAGGCAGTGAGCACATCTGGCTGGAGGCAGGGGGTAAGGAAAAGAGACAGTCTGAGTGAAGAGAACAAAGGGGATCCGACCCCTGGTCGCTTTTCTGAGGGTCTACCTACACCACCAAAGGCGGTCACCCGCATGGGATGGAAACTTGTGAGCATTGGTGATGTAAAGGCACAGCTGGCCCTGGAGCTGGTTTTAAGTTGTAGCTTTTGTTTTCCTTCCAGACCCTGTGGGGATACAGCAGGTTCCTCTCTGAGGTCAAGACATCTCTGCCACAGCAGCAGCAGCACCCGCAGGTGTTTGCTCCCCCCTTCCTCTCCCCTGGTGCTACTCCATGGGCATCCTTATTTTTCCCAAGCATTAGTCGGTCGATCAGCCCGGTGCAGAGGAGAGGCAGGATCCCGTCCTGGCGAGCGGCCGCCTGCCCCGCTGTGGCTCCTGTGGTTGGGCAGGTGTTTAATCCCAGCACAGGCTTTGTCGTCTGCTGAGCAGTGGGGTCAGGAAAACACTGCCCAGCTGGAGCCAGGACATGCTGCAGCCCTTGCTTCCGTGCACTCTGCATCCCGCTGTCAGCACTGTTTGCGGGCTGCGTGCTGCAAAGGTGTCCTGTGCCGGCAGCTTCTCTTGGGGGAGCTTTAGGAGCACTCATCCTCTTCCTCTCCCTTTCCCATTTCCTAATTTATCTTTTAAAAGGGGCTGGAGGTCAGACTGTCTGCCTGAGCCCTGTCTGCACCAGGTGGGAGGTGATGAATGGGGCTATGCCCCAACCTGTGCCCATCCAAAGGGCTTTGCCAGACCCAAGGAATCTTTCATGAAGGAAATGCATGTCCTGTGTGCTTCCATCATATGTGTGCTTACACAACTGGCTTTGTGACTCACCCTTTTGGCTTCTGCAATTGCATTTAATAAACTAAAGGCTGAGGTTTCACCCCACAGAGAACAAAGCCCTCCTGGATGCAGGACAACGTATCATCTGTGAGTGGCACATTCCGGAGAGCCACTGAGAGCAAATGCCTGCGCCGCCTGCACTGTCTGCATCCCCGCGTTCCCTGTCCTTTGAAGGATTTGTCTGTGTGCTGCTCTGAGGTGTGGACAGTGTTTAACATGGGCGCAGACTTGGTTCTGCCTCACACAACCTGGTGGCTGCTCAGTTTCTGTCTAAACTGCTGGTGGATATGAGACACAATCACTGAAATCTTAAAATATCAGCATTAAAACCACTTACATTTCAGTGATCTTTAGTAGTAGTGCCTTTAGAAGTAAGATGGAGACCTATGGGAAAAGGGATTTACAGTCAGGTTGCAGTATTGCCACAGCCCTTCCTCTGACTTTAGCCAGGTTAATTCTCTTGACACCATGAATTTCCCTAATACTACTATCATGCTGTAAAGCTATGGGGAAATTAGGTAATGAATATTTGCTGAGCTGAGATCTCCAAGAGGGACTTGGAGAGGTTTTGTGATGTGGCATAGAAACATTCTGAGTATGGGGAGCATTGCAAACTACACCAGGTATAGTTGTGGTCCTGCTGCCTAAGCCTGTCCTGTCCCACCTGAGGATGTGTAGGGCCTGACTATGGCTCATAAGAAGCATTGGTAGATCATCAGTTTTGGTTTTAACATAATGAGAAAGGCTGTGTTAGTAGAAAGGCCTCAGCTCCTTCCCTGTTTTGACTGGAAATCCTGCCCATGGTTGAGGACACAATTTAGTGGACGTGGAGGTATTTGGTTGAAGATTGGACTTGATGATCGTGGAGGTCTTTTCCAACCCAAATTATTCTAGGATTCTATGAATGCTCTCAGGAAGGGCTCTGCTCTAGGGGTATAGTTAAGCTAACAGCTTAAACCTGAAACCCTTTGGTTAAGTGCAAATAACCTAAGGAACCTGAGTTACCATTGCCTGTGGTTATAGACAGGTTCCTCTGCATGGAAGTACTAAAAGCCTCATCCACGTGTTTGTGTGGGATCCCCAAAAACCAGCACAGTCTCCTGTTTGCTCAGACTTTGAGCCCTTTGTCTACAGTGCCAGTTACAAGTGGCTTTTGCAGAGGGGCTGCTTGTCCATGAGGATTGAACTGGGACCCTCAAATGGTCCCAGTTAGCTATGGTATGGTTAGCAGTGGTGCCAAGAGAGCTGGCACTGTTTTCTTCCCAGGGAGAATCTGGAATACTGCAAAATATGCAAGGCCATTTCCTACGTTTTCCTCCCTCAATGAACCCGTCTCATCCTTCTTTCCGCATTTCTTTCATTGCTGGGGTGCAGAGCAGCCTGGGCGTGCAGGTGGGGAGCTCCAGCTCCACGTGAAGAGGTTGGGTGGGTTGTCAGCAGACATCTGCCCAAGAAGGGCATGGGATCAGGGAGGCCAGGTATTGGGACGCTGCTTTGGTTTTGTTTCAGGCTCCTCTGTGACCACCAACAGCTCTGGAAACTGCCCTCTATTTCCAGTTCATTGCTTCCTAAACCATTTGCTTTGCAAAACTACTGCAGTGCTTGATTCACAAAAGTGCTCTGAGGCCTTGGGTGTGAAATATTGTGACAAAAGAAGGCATTTCAGCTCTTTATTGCATTGCACATTTTAAATAATGGAAAATTGGACTAAAATACAGTAAATTTAGCATAAAAAGGACTGCTTTCCAATTGCCTGTCAGGATGCCTTCAGCCTCATAACTGTTTTCGTGTGAAGCAATGAGTGTAATGCCTGTTGATAGTTGTTTGTTCCCTTGTTGTCTCGAAGTTGCTGGAAGCAATTTACAAGTTACTCTTGCTTAACCTCTAGGAAGAGAAGAGGATGGAAAATGTTTACTTGTTTCTTCTTGGTAAAGAGTTGATTCCCAAAACAACAGATTGGGCTATGGATTATTTGAGCCTTGCTGTTGGCTTTGGGGGGTGAAGGCTCTGGCCCTTTGTATCCCCACCACATGCCATGCGCAGAAATGTCAGGCCCAAGTTCTCATTGCTGTGCCTTCCTGTTTCAATGCCTATTTGTGCCATTCCCATTTAAGAAAAGGTTATTGTGGCAAGAAACATCATCTGAAGGACAGGATCATTTACTCCTTGATACTGTGTGTTGGTGCAGAGTATTTTCCCTCCGTGTGATACGGTCGCACTCATCGGACCTGTGCCACTGTCCCTTTACTGCCAAACCCAGCATTTTGCTCACCCTGTGTAAATCTGAAGGCAATGTTCAAGCACTTTTTGATCAGTCAGAATTTGTTTTCACACCGTACCTTCATGCATGCATTCATTGACTGGCCAGGTTGGATGGGGGCCTGAGCAACCTGGTCTGGGGGTGGCACCCCTGCCCATGGCAGGGAGGGTGGAACTAGATCACCTCTAAAATCCCTTCCTACTCAAACCATTCTGTGATTCTATGACTGAGGAATGGCACTTGGAACTGCCATGCAATAGCAGAGCTTCTGAGGGCTTTTTCAACCACAGTCTCCCTTCACAACCTGTCCAGGGATGACAACTAATGCTGTGGGGAAGATGTGTTCATCTCCTGGGGACTGCACAGCTCTCACAGCACTGAAAGGATCACAGTTTGTTCTGTTTGACTTCCTGCAGACAGTCTAATTATATGAAAGAGCATCACTCTCCATTTGGTCAGAAGATGTATTCTGAGCTAAGTTTACCTAATGCTTTCCTGATTTGTGTGGTTTTTGCTCTTTTTTCTCCCTCCCTTGAGCTGGACAACAATGTGGTCTTAGTCCAGTAATCAAACATGAAAGAGAGCCCATATGTATAAAGTCTCTCCTCATGCTGGAACTTATCCAGAAGAGACAAATTGTCTTCATACAGGAGGTCTGGATTTGTCTCTTCCCATTAAAAAAAGAAAAATCTGGCATGAGAAGTGTCTTGGGCAATGCAGTGGCCACTGCCAGTGGTGTTGAGCTGTGCAGCCAGACCCAAATGCTCAGGGATGCAGTGAGGCCTGTGCAAAGCTGACATAGGGCAAGTTTGTGGTAGGAGGGGGGCTGTCACTTGTCCCCTGTGCCACAGGGTGAGCAGCAAACTTATTGGATTAGTGCCTCTCAGAGAAGGCTTTCAAACCTTTTCACTGAAGTCCATGCCTGGCTTGACCTGAAGAATCCAGCCAGTGGGTCGGAAAGCTGGAAGTGCTGGTCCAAAGAAGGGCCTGGCATCTTTTGGCATTTTTGGGGTTCAATGATGTGATGATGACTGAGCTATGGGGGGATCATATTGCTGCTGTTTCCCTTCTATGTTTTGCTGCCAGACAATGAACCTCTCAAGGTCAGGTTGGATGGGACTCTGAGCACCCTGGTCTAGTGGAAGGTGTCCCTGTCCATGGCCTGCCATGGTGGGTGGAATGAGATGATCTTTAAGGTCCCTTCCAACCCAAACCATTCTATGACTCTATGATTCTCTCTGGATGGCTCTGGATTTGAAGATGTTGGAGAGCAGCTCTACAGCTGCTAAAAGTGGTGGGAAATTTTGCAGAAGGCAATCTGTGGGAGAAATAGGTGGATATACTCGGGAAGAAAACAATCTCACTGTTTCTATTTAATTTGCTCTTTCCTATTCAAGCTCTGTTTAGAGACTTCTGCAGCTCATGGTAGAATTGCCAACCTGGAGGTGTCAGGTGGAGCAAACAGTCCGGTGGGACTCCCTGGCCCTGCAGATCTCCTCTTCTAAATCTGGTCTCACCTCCTTTCTAATGCAGACCAAGCACACACTGACAGTGACTTAGACATCAAAGCTGGGCTCTTCTTCCATGTGTTCCTCTGGTGAGGGTGAGCCCCATCTCCCTGTGTGGCTGCTTGGGTGCAGTTTCCATCCCAGGGCTGAGATTCAGATTGACAGTGCTGAATCTTGTAGATAGTTGGATCCAAAAGTACACAGCTCTCGGGGCTTCCCACCTTCCTCCTCCCCATCAGTGCTGAGCAGTCAGACATGGAGCAGGCCACTGCTTTCCCTTTGGCTCCCAGACTGAATCCGTGGGGCAATCCTGCCGGCTGCAAAAACAACCCTGCCTTTCCAACCAGGCCACCCAGCCCAGCAATGATGGATGCGGTTGTGTTTGAGGTTGAGTCAGCTTCCTCCCCCACCTCCAGTCTGTGTGCTAGGAAGAGGAGGCCAGGTCTCCCTTTCCACGTGGGAAAAGAGACCCAAGCCAGTGCTCTCTTGTGCTGTCAGTGGTGCTGGGAGGGGGCAAATCCGCTGTCCTGGGTGGCTGATATGGGGGTGAGAGGGAGGGGCTTGACCTTTTGAGCAAAAGCCACATTAAATTACAGGAGTACTGACAGCTGTGCCACTATGGGCAAGGGCAAAACACAGTTATTTGTCAAGGTTAACCACTGCCATCGACCTCTCGTGGGCAGCTGAAAGCTGTGGTGCAGCCACCACTGCACCACGGCCTCTCGGAGCACGTGGCCATGTGTGCTGTTATTCAGGAAAATGGCTCAGGAATGTTTCTTCCCCTTACACCTACTGACTGCACCTTTTAATTTGGTTTTTCTGGGATTGTGTACCTAGTGGTGATTAAACATATGGTGAAATATCTGGGGAATGGGTCTGTGAGTTGATGGCCAGGCAAGGGAAGTCCTTATCCTTCTTTGGACTTAGACATTGAGTTTTATTTGCTCAGCTCCTTTTAAAGATTTGCTTTGTTCCTTCTGACTTGCCCCTCTCTGAGACCATCCTCCTTCAGGATATCATTATCCACACGCTGATTTAAATTTGGATGGCCCTTTGTGGGGCCACTTGGTCATTCAATGGACTGTTCTTTCCTTCCCACACCGGCCAGAAGATCTTTCCATTCCTGTTACTGCATCCTGCCAACCCAAAGAGATTCCTTCTGTTTCCACACCCTTTCTGGGTGTTTCCCAGGCAGGCTGTAAGACGAGGGATGTGTAGCAGAACTGATGCAGCGAATTCAGGACGTTCAGATGTAGTTATTGCTGCAGAGGTAGTGGCAGATCTTGCTGTTTCCCCAAGCTGTCACTTTCTGGATGTGCTGGAATAGCTGGGACATTTGCACATGAGATGGAGCTGTGCTTTTGCCTCCTGGTGGGAGCTGCCTTTGGATGCAGATTTTATGCCAAGCTGGATGCCTGTCCTTTTTGGGGTATCAGGAACTGCAGGAGCTCTGGAATCCTGCTCAAGATTTGCCTTCATGATTTTTGGCAGGCAGGAGGTGTACAAAGTTGGGCTGCATGGTGGTTTGAAGGTGCTCCCCATGGTAAACACTGCCAGGGACAATGGGACACAGTGTCTGCATGGTCCAGTACATTTGCACCTTTCCCATTTCCTTGCCTGGCTCAGGGAGCCCTACTCAGCAGATGGGGCTTTTCCATGGCCAGTGTGTCCTAGCTCTGTGTTTCATGCCTGAGCAACATCCCCTCAAGAGCTGCCCCTGGGAAGTGAGGAAAGGGGAACGGCTGCAGCTTGGATTTGGGGACAAAGGAATCGGCTAAGCACAACAAATGGGTAAAGCTGTGTAGAGGCAGGACCCAACTGGTGCCTGGAATGGAAGCTGGTTCCCAAGCCTTCTCTGCTCCCCAAACTTTCTGACTCACATCCTGTATCGACCACCATGGTGTGCAGATGCTGTCCCTTGCTTCAGGCATGTTTCAGAGTCATACCAGAGCCCTCCCGAAATCCATAAGTGAAGCACTGTTCCACTTTAAGTGAAGCATTGGTCAGGCCCTTAATAAACAGCTAGCTCTGACATTTAGCACATGTAATACTGTTTGCCCAGTTTTAAAAAGGAAATATTATCTAAGCGCTCCCCTGAAGACTAGAGCCACCCACACTTAGTAGTGTTAGGTTTGGCCAGTTCGACCTGTGTAATATTGCTATCACTTCCAGAATATAACATTCTGAACCCATTATAAATTGTGCAATGTACTGAATGAAAAGTTTCACTGTGTGTTTAAAAATCCCCCCCACTCCCAGATCCTTCCTGCGATAGAGAAAAACTAAGGAAAAAGTTTATAACTCCCTAAACTGATAGAAAATTAGCACAGTCATAAAAGGCATCTGTGGCTTTAGCAGTGCAGCTGAAAAGGAAAAATGAATAAACCTGCCACTCAGAAAGCTAAAGTCAGAGCTGAAGAATGACTGCTGCCATTTTAGCCTCCCAGCCCTTCTCCCCACTGTGCAAGTGCAAAAATAGCCTCATGCCCTGTGCAGGAGGCAAGGAAGTGCTCTGCCGTGGGACCCTTCCTGGGGACACTGCACTCAGCAGAGAACCACTGCAAAGCGCATGACCAGAGGATATCCTAAATTAATTTACATAGACATATAAATATATGCATGTGTGTGTATTTTGTATGAAATATGAAACCAGCGATTTCTTAGCCAACCCCTTAATTTGTCTGAAACAGCACAGGCATAATGGAAACTGCCCACACATTTTTCCATTAAAAGTTACAAAGGGAAAGAAGCGGGGAATTGGTGATAGAAAAACACTTGCTCTCTCGGCTGGCACAGAAATGCCACGCAGCCAGGCAGCAACACACACTCACTCCAGTTTGCTGGGAAAAGTGACATCTTTATTCTGGTGGTCTTCCTGCTGATGCCCTTCCTCCTCAGCGTGCTGGGTTCCGTGTGTTTGGAGGGGAGGGACATGGCCATGCCGGTGCCTGTGCAGGTGGAGGCAGTGAGCATAAAGAAATCCGAGTTTGTCCGTATTTGTTTTGCAGGTTTCCTCTTCTGGATGAGGAAGAGCCTTGCCATGCCACTGCCCCTCACATGGTGCTGGATGGTCCTGTGGGTGACTCTGGAGCTGCAGAGTAGCTGTGCCTGGGTGGGTTATGAACAGGCTCCCTGCTCTGACAGCTCTCTGTCCCTGCTAGGAATGGCACGAGCCAGGTTTCTGCAGTCTGTCCAGCCTGAACATGACTTTCTGCAGGGATGGATGAATGTGTCACTCTGCTGCTGAGAATAAGCCAAAACCTAGCTGCCATGAGCCACACTGGCTGCTGGGGAGTTCCAGGGGTATTGTGATGGACAAGGAAGGAAGAGGAGCAAGGGAAGGCCTAGGGGAGCACTGGGCCTCAGCAGAAGCAGCTCCCTGGGCCATCACCCAGCACTCCCTCACTGCCTTCCTGCTGCCAACAAGGGAGACACCACAGGTAAGACACCGTGGTATTAAGGCTCTGCTTTTGTGGCAGGGCAGCTTATTCAATGGGAAAAGGTAACTATCCCCCTTTCCTGCCTTCAGCTGGCCTGGCCCCACTCAGTTGTAGGTGTCAGGTGCATCAGGGACTCATTGCAACCAGCCCTACAACCTCACTGCAAATGCTGTATCTGGAACAGCCCCACGAGCTCACCAGCATTTTTCCAAAGAATGCCTTGTGTTGACAGTGCTAACCAGTCTGCACAGCGGGAGGGGGGAAATGCAGCTGGTAACTAATGCAGGGCTGTGGGGATTCGTGGATGTGTGTATGGTTCTGGTTTTCACTATATTGTCCTATAACCCATATGCATCACTGCGGGTTATGTTAGTGGAATTTTGCTGCTCAGCAGCTGTCCAGGCAATGTGAAGCCAGGCCTACTCATCCTTTTAACCATCAAAGGTACGGTTCAATCCATTTATGGCTGCCTCGGGGCACTGCTCCACACATCTTTCACAGCAGCTGTGCCAGCTTAATGCATTCCCACCAACTTGACTCAAAAGCAGTGCTGTAATCTGTATCTGCTGATTGATCAGGGGTTAAAAGTAAGTTGGATGAGTTGACTGGTTCCCTTTTTCAGTTTGCCTGTTCAGTTATGCTTGTTCCAATCCCCCTCATATCTTTGGTTGAGAGTTCCAATATGCCTGTTCTGTGGTTGCTTAAGAAACGGCAACAGCTTCTCCTAACCAGTGACCTGTGCCTGGGAATATAAGCCACAAGTCCTTCCTCAGGTCTTGACCTAATATGAAGAGCTCTATATTTAAAAGACTCAGCCAAATTTGGCCATGGTAAACTCCAGCAACTTGCTAAAGTCTACTATACAAAGTCGTTTCACATACAATTTTGGTAATTGGAAAGGAGATAAAGAAAACAGAAAATAAGCAGCCCAGCCCTGAATGGATAAAAATTTATTAGGAAGTAGGACAGACTTTGTTTTTAATAAAGACTGTTGCTTAGGACTGCAGACGTGTGGATACTCTCTCGATCTGTGCTCCAGGACTCATCCTATGAAACACCAGGTAGGTCCTATCAGAAGTTATTTGGCTCCCTCAGAGTTTCCAGCCGTGGCAAATTATGAGTGGTAAGACTTGAAACTTTGTGCGTCATTTCATTTATTAGAATAATTTTTCCTTTTCCCTGACACTTTATGTGTTATGTTCTGTATTAATAGTGTAGTAGAATTTCTCAATAGCACCATAATTTACTAATCCACAAAGGGCAGGGATGTGTTTTATATTTCAAGAATTGTGACCGTCCTCTCATCTCCCTCCCAGAGAAACCTGAGAATGTTGTTCCCCCCTCATACTATTAAGTGAAGTAAGCAGCAGAGCTTTCTCCCTGAAAATACCTGTCTTCCCTGTGAAGTGACTGATCCTGGAGTTCCTTGTGCCTTTCATCCATCTGCTGTCAATTTAACTGGCTCCACAAGCTCGTGGCGCCTTCTTATGACCTTACAAGAATTTACAAAATCTGGTTTCCATAAAAATTAAGGGGTGATCCCCATGTTTATCCTCTTGCTCAACTAACCATGTTTTGTTACTACCAGCTTGTGCTAGAACATATCCATGTCTCCCCCCACCAACTCAAGTCTGGATCTGGGATGCTCCGATGACTTGGCCAAGTTTTCCAGCTGCCGAGGTTGCCTCAGCAGACCGGGTGCTGTGGCAGATGTGCAGTGGCTTTGCCTGGGTCGCTGCGTTTCTGGAGGCCTGGGGCCTGAGCACAGTGCTGGGGCTCTGCAGCCCGGCAGACCCGGGAGAGCCCCGCAGTTTGTGCACCACGTGTCAGACTGGGTGTCCATGGCCCAGGCTGCCTTTGGACCCCCTGGTTTGCCCGACCTGGGCAGACCAACACGAGCCTGACCCTGCCCAGGCCGGCGGGATTATCGTGCCCGTGTTAATGCCGGGGGCACCACACGCAGGCCTGTCTGCGAGATCACAATCAACCAGATCCGAGAGGCCAACAGAGCCAGGGAAAAGACTTACAGGATGCTACAGAACATTGAGTTGGAAGGGACTTAAATATCCTCTATGTGTGTCTGTATATAGCAGAAGGAATTGTCTTTCGTGTCTGTCTTGAATCTTTCAGCTCAGACTGACTGCGATGCTGGTCGGCTTCACTGCTCTGTGAGGTTCCACACATGTGTGTCAGACCACATAACCCCAAAATAGGCATTTCTCTAGCAACATTTAGCCTTAGTTTTCCAAATGAAGACACTGACTTGCAGCAAGGCAGTCTTTCGCAGGATGGAACTGTAAGTATTTATTTACCCAGGGTGTAATTTGTATCTTTCATCAGGATGCAGGTATGAGCTGCTTAATGACAGGATTATGTATGCAAACTTGCAAGTTATAAAAATTTGGAAGTAAAATCTTTGCCTAACAACAGCCATGTTCTTGGCAATCAAGTTCCATCTACAGAAGCCTTTCATGTTAGAGACATATCCCACATGTGAATCACTGTTACAATTCAATAAATACTTTACAAAAATAATGCTAGCTTTTTAAAAAAATTAAGACATTTTAACTCACCAATAGTTCCTCCCAGAGAGCTTCCTTAAAGAATAGCTACGTCTGTAGGACACTGTGCACTCAGCATAAGAAAAATGGGGGAAAAGGGCTGGTTGCATGTTTTATCCCAGGGAACTTGTGGATTCCCCTTTTACTGTTCTTCAAAAAAACCAAACTTCTTTCTTTTCTTAAAAGAAAGAAACAAGCAGATCCAAACATTCTTCGCATTAAAAACTGGGAAGGGACTGTGGTTTCTTTTTTACCTTAGACATGGATTCCTTCTCTGGCCTCACTTCTCCAAAGACTTACAGCATGCTCAGTTCACAGGTAGCTGCCCTGCAGAGCTGCTCCCCAGCATAAGATGTGAGCCCCGACAGCTGCAGCTCCGTATTCGAGATGTCTCCAGGAGTGGGCTGTTTGTAACTCTAGCAGAACCACTGCATCAGGACTTTTTCTGGCCCCCAGGACAGCCACTTCTACATTTTCCTGTAAGCCTACCCCCAGTTGGACTGCAAAGACCTGAGCTAGAAGGTAACAGGAAGAAGTCCAAGAAAAAAATTGCTAGGGATTCTCTGTATTCACCTTTGACTATTACCCTTCCACAAAAAAATTCTTCCCTTCTTAGATATGACTAGTCATGAATTCAATTATAGAGAAAACTGATGCTGTAGGTGCATTAATCTTGTAAACCATTTCCATATGGAAGAGTACATTCTTCAATCCTATTGTTTATAACAACTTTTAAATATGTGCCTCCTCAGCTGGGGCCTTGGGGCCTATGGTGATGGCAGCTACCTCCCAACCCCTCCATTATGTTACAGATGGAAAATAAAATGAAATGCACACTATTACATGAATGTTATTGCAGTATAAAATCCTATCAGGACAAGATTTATGTATGTCTGTATGCAAAAATAGGTGTGTGTGTGTGTGTGAGATAGAGAAATGTGTGTTTATAAATTACACACACTGTGAAAAATACTTATGTATTATATTACAACTATATACATTCATTAGAAAGGAACTGATCAACCCCTGTCCTGGGGCCAATGCAGCAGCCTTATCAGTTCTTTGGCATCCAGGAAACGAATGCTATTTTGTGTCTGAAGAAGAGGAAATCTTCTCAGTATTCCCTTGCTTCTTGAAACTGCTTATAGTAGTCTTCGTCTGACGGGTTTTCTGTACACTTCTGCCCATTGTTGGGGGGCCGGGCTTCATTGTAGCGGCTCCAGTCACCTTTGCATATGATCCAAGGCAGAATGTCCACTTTGTAATGGAGTTCTGCTGAGAATTCGATGCTGATCAGGTTTGGCGTCCCTGCCCCTTTCCCCCTGGTGATCAGCTGCATGTTATCATCATAGCAGCAGTGCTGCGCTGCAAGTGTTGTGCTTTCCAAAGACAGCATGGAGCGGATGCAGTACCGTGCCGTGGGCTTGTAGATCTCCAGTTTTTCCTTTGGACCACTCGCATCTTTCCAGCGGAAGCCTTTCCTCTTAAGTCGATCATAGATCTCAGCAGTGCTGTACGCAACTTCTCTGGGGTACGAGCACGGGCAGCTGGGAAGGTCGTTGACCACTTTGTGCATGTATTTCTTCAGGAACTCGCTCTTGCAGCTCATCCATCTTTCACAGCTATCAGTATCTGTTTCAGGACATGAAATGGAAACTTAAGATACATTAAGCAGCATCCCAGTTCGTGTGATCAGTGATAACAAGTGAGTAAAGTGTAGCTGTTCAGCACCAGTGCTTTGCTTTAGACAGAAAGGGCAGTCACAGCTTGCTGCCCTCCCTGCAGTGGATTAATGTACTGTCTTGTCAGATAAAGAAATCACTTGTGACTGACTTCAGGGCCTCAGGCAGTGCTAGTATGAGTTACAGTGCACAATCAGGCCAGTAGGAATCTGTGACACTTCCACCTGGCAAATTCTAATTAAGCTACTGATATCCCCAGCACAAGAGACACTACCACGGGTTGGTAAGCAAGAGAAACAGGGAAATCACAGTGATTTGGTGCCAGTCTCCAGTTGGAACCCTTAGTCAGAACACACCCACCTAGTAAAAACAGAAGTCTGATATTGAAGGATTAAGTTTCAGATGATGCTAGAGATTCCAAGATGGCAAGCAAGGCCTGAATTACTCTTTCTGAAGTTCATTTTAAGCTCTAATTCAGTCTTTCTTTTAAAAAACAAATACTTTTTCCTATTTGGTCTCCACTTTCCAAAGGGGTATTTCAAGCCTCTGTAGTTCAAACATGGAGATTGACAACTTAGCTGGCAAATGTAGCCATAAGTGATTCAGATTCTAAAAGGGCATATGTGACATAACATCACAGTGGCTGTACATTAGGAGGATTTAATGGCACCAGAGCCATGATGTATAGCTGGGATTAAAGAGATTTATAGACCAGTAGCATATTTAATACTGGCACTTTATTATTTTGCAAGACTCTTGGGAGAATCCAGTTAAACATCTCCTACCTAAAACATTATTTAAGGCATCTATATCATGCTACAGGCTGTCAAAAAACCCCTGCACGTCTTGCTGCACACTTACTTAAGAGGACTCTACAGCAGCGTAACTGACTGGGACCTAAAACTCTTACAGCAAACATTCTTGCAAAATATTTACTTTAGTGATCTGTGTCCTGTTTTCCTATCTCCCTAAAGAATCCCATCCTGGCTGTCATTAACTATTGTGCTCTGCCACCATAGGAGGGAGGTGCTGGGTTACACTATTGATTCAACTAATCCAGCATCCAGTGTCTCTGAGTGGCCACACTATGGTTTCATTGGAGGGATGAAATCAGAACTTTGCAGAGGTTGGGCTGAGTTTTAGATAGTTCAGAATCAAGCCATGCCCTATAAAATTGCTTTGGCTACCCCCACTGCAGCTATAAAAGCTATGCGTGCTCATAAAAGTCATTGCCTTTTTAAATTTTCTTGATGTGACAGCTGTATTTAAAATGCTTTCATAGTGTCTTCTATTCGAGGCTATTTCAGCAAAATGATGAAGTGTTTGAATTTCCCCCCCCCTGCATTAATGTGGAGTCTTACAGCTCTTTTCTGAATTAGGACAGAGGATGAAACAAGCACGGAACTTAATGGGAGAAAGATTCCATCACCGAAGCAAACTAAGGTTCAGATCATAAATGTAAGCAAGATAATAAATGGCCATTATTACTGACATTTTTAATGGTATACTCAACATCTTGGTCCCGCAGGACCAAGAAAACCCTAAGGAAGTCTCTTATCTGTTACTGAAGGATTGATTAGTCTGCTTACCAACTTCAAACAGTTTGGTTGCGTTGAAGTCTTCACTCCCTGCAAGTAAACTCACTTCTGTGGCAGCTGTCCGGAAGGTATCTTCGATCCCTAAGACAAACACGTGTTAGTGCTGGTGTTTTCCCATTAAAACACAGTGGAATCAGCTGCTTCCTTGCCCCCACTTCCTTCCCCAGGCTCTGCAAGGTGCTTGTTTGGTAGGGAAGCAATCTGAAGTTGCTGCTGGACTTTTCCTTTAAAAGCATAATGACCAAGGAATCTGTGCTGTTCGGAAGGTAAAACAGAGTGACATGCCTGAAGACAGGTGAGTAAGTTCACCTCCGTATGTGGGCAGCGGTGTTTCAGGAATTACAAGGACAAATAATGCTGTCACAAGAAGACTGGCTCTTGCTGGTCTCTCCCAGTGCTAGGGAGTTAAAAGGTGTGAGTAGGCAAGAGATAACCAACCTCTCCAAGCTATTCCATCCCCACCACTTATAGCTATCAAAAAAACCCTCAGGATCTTAACATATCAGGATCTTCCAGCAACCTCCAGTTAATTGTTTGCCATCAGTAGAGAGACATAGAGATTGCCAGAAAAATGATCTTGCAAAAGTAAACATCCTTTCATTGCTGCTTTAGACCAGACTATCGACCAGCCTGATGTTTCTGTGCCATGTAGCCTTAACACAAATATCTCCTCAAAAAAACTCAAAATGGTTTGGGTTTTTTTCCCCCCTCTCCATTGAATTAAAGATCTCTAAAGACAGCAGAAAGATCTTTAATATGTGATAACTATATGGTTAATAATGAAGTCTATTCACCATCCATCTTCTTGCCAATGAACTTTCTCCTGATCTCCCAAACTGGGGCATAATAGTGGCTTGCAAACCTTCAAAACAGCCTCAGGCCAATTTTCAATAAAATTATCGTAGGGTTTTGCCTTAACTCCAGCACTAGATGTAGAATAATAGATACCCAAGAACCCATTACAAGGCAGTAATTCACTGCTGGAATTATAAACAGCAGAAGCCGAGCTTTGCCCTTGTAATTTTAAAAATGTCAGCACAGCCTCAAAGAGTGAATATATTTTGCTTGCTGATCGTTGGAGGTCTGTTATATGACATAATATACTCTTTCAAGTTTGCCACTGTTTGATGATAGCTGGTAATAAATACTGGAGAATATAACTGGGGGTTGGATGCTTTCTTCTGGAATTAATCCCTTATTATTGAGGTTTTAGGACGTATGAGAGCATCCAGAAACATCTTTCCCCTGAACTGCCTAGCAGTTGTTGCCTTGCAATGGAGACACGAATCTATCTGAGTGAGAAACTTCTCTCCAACTCTCTCACCAAGTCTCCTAAGTCTCCTCTCCAGCACTGCTGACATTTCACTTCCCATTAAAAAAAGCCTGACCTCCAGTTAAGAATTTCTGCCTTTCTGAGTCATTAAGTAAACTCAGAGTAATGCATACCACCATGGCTTGTGTTTTCACTTCTCTCTGATCTTGGGAAGTAATGAACTTGCACCTATCCCCTGCATTGTGGCAGCTACTGCATGACAAATTCATCTAAATCCAAACACACAGCAGCATTTAAAGAACATCATGGGAAAGTTTTCCATAAAAGCTTCAAGTTTTTATGATGTAGGCTTGAGTGCTTTGCCAAAGTGAAGACTGTGTGATTGTAAGGACAATTCAAATGTCAAAGCCTGTGGATGGGTAGGAGCTAAGGCAAGGCTCCTTGGCCATATTTTCTGAATATATTCAAGCCAAAGCTATACATTCCTTCATCCCTGTTCACCATGCAGGCACTGCCATTCACTCCACAGCGAAACAGGAGCTTGCTGAGGTAACAGCACAGCTAGTTTGAAATTCTAAAACAAATACAAATTTGTTTCAAGAGAGTAGATTACACCCTTTGGAATGCAAAATGCCTGTGCACGAAAATGACTGCCATGACCTGAAAAAAGCCTGTACTTGTCTTTTAAGTCCCAGGGGATGGTGGACTGCATCTAGCAGTGTATTATTGCTATGAAAGGGCTTGCCATTTCATAAATGGCGTTGAAAATCAGCGTGTCTTTTCCCACCAGAGCTCTCCCCTTGCCACAGAACACACGGGCCCCGGGCTTTGCATAAGGAGGGCTCTCCCTGCCCCGTGCCCACCTCTGCCCGCTCCCCCTGGCAGCAGCTCCCACGAGCAGGCCCTCACCTGGGCAGTTGGGCCTGTCGCAGGTCCGGGACTCGGTGGCCGTGCAGGCGTATCCGCAGGAGCGCGTGCGCTTCTGATTGCCGCTGCCGCAGGTGACGCTGCACGGGGACCAGGGGCTCCAGTCGCCCTCACCGTCAATGTAATCTGTGCGAGGACACACGTGAGGAAGGAAATGAAGAAACAAAACTCCTACTACCCAAAACTACTGTGTAGTGGTTTTTATTAAGCAGGCAAAACAAGAATGGAATCCAGATGTCTCTACCTGAAGCTTGGGCCGAATGCCAGGCGCAAGCCTGCTGTTTAAATGGTTTTCGCACTTGATGCTCCTCAGGGAAATGCATGCAACATTATTTGAAAAAATATTTCCTTTCTCTTTTGACCTTTTGGCAGCTGAGAATCCTCAGCTGCAAAGCTGGGTCATGAACTAACAGTACACATCTATTCACATAATTTCTCTGCATATAGGAATATGTTTGCTGACCACAGACTTATCAGGCACGGGATAAATTTCCTTTTTCATCTTTTCAAAACACACAGCAATAGCACAACAATACTCAATTTTTAGGGTAAGATGCATGTTGTTGGGCTACAGGAAGCTGAGGGTCATGAGTGAAAATTGCAATTTTGTTTTTCAGACCCTTGAACAGGGAATAGGTATTTCAGGAATACTACTATGAGAACAGGGAACTGCATGCTCCTCTTGCACCAAGAAGAACATGCAATTTGTAGTGTTTCATGTGAATTATTAAATAACATCAAATCTGATTAATTGCTAGAAAGAACCTTCTGAAAAAGAAACATGACTTTATTCTCTTCTAGTAGAGTCAAAGGCAGAGGACACCAAGTCTGCACCACTGAAATTGGTGCCCCTGTGAGTATATAAACCCTTCAGAACCAGTCTCCTTTGTGTGCTGCATAAACTGTTGCACATCCCACTGTGTGAAGGCCACCAAACAAAGCCCAGTTTTTTGCCATCCCACTGGCCTCCCCAGCTGAAGGAACATTTGGCTTAATGACTTTCCCTGCAACCTACAGGAGACATTTTCCACTGACCCTGTGATCATAACTTGCAGCTGTAGCTCCTTTGGGTTACACCAGTACTGGTAGCAAAGCAAAATCTGGTTCAGTGGCTCTGAGCCAGCCCTGCTCTCTAGCTACAGGTAAAGAGTACCTAAGCTACAGCAAGACCCAAGGATGGATCCCTGCCTTCCCTGGCCTCTGTGCTACATGGGATTCCCACTCCCCCCCCAGGGCCATGCTGTCTGTGGGCTTCCTGAGCTGGTTAGTAGAACACGTAACTTGATTTGTACCATATGTAATGACTGACGACAACTCTGTGGGGTGCTATTAAACATTTATTGCCTGGAGTATGGGAAGGTTATATATCTCACTTGGAGCAAGCTGCCTAGATGTGAGTTCCTCGTGGCAAGGACCTTATGTGTTTCTTCTTCTTTTCCTACACGGCTGATGATGGGGAAGCCACCACACTGGAATCAGGTGTCCCTGGTGTGATGTGGGTGGGAACATGGCTAATGTCAGTGTGCAAGGCTTGTGGTTCTGGATTTGCCAACAGGCAGGCACCACAACAGTCCAGAAAGGCATTGGATGTCTCAGGAAAATGTGATCTGCCCTCTATCCCTGGCCCTGCTCTTCCTCCCAGCTCTTTTCCAACTCGTTTTCTCCACGTGGTTGGCGAGGAAGAGAGCAGGTGAGCAAGTGCAATACCTGTCAAGCAGCCCAGCCTAGGAGGCCCAGGAAGGGCATGGAGAGCCCTTGGCAGTGGCAGGAGGAGAGAGAGACACAGCAAAGGTGTGAACCTGTCAGTGGGTGCAACATCTAAGCCCCACATGGGTAGGATCTGCTGCTACATCCTCCTGGACAAGGCCAATGGCACGTGGCATTTTAGGTTAGTCAGAAGGCCATGAGTTGTTTCCAAATAGTTGGTTGCTGTGGTGTGCAGCAGAGAACTCTGGGAAAATTTTTAGACCTACCTACCTAGTGTTTACACTGCACTGTGAAGCACACTGTTGAATATACCATGCTAGATTTTCAGCTGGAGCTCAACCTGTTCTTCCTCTTTTTATATTTGTAATTCTTACTGGGTTTTTTTTTCTACTGCAATTATTTGTGAAAGCAATTTAATTTAACGTAAATGAATAATTACCTAAGATATGAATTCTTGGCAATAAACCTTCTCCACAAAAAAATGTAGGTGCAAGAAGAAGGTATAGACTTTAATCTTCTGGCCACAAAATTTAAGACATATGTATGTGTTTAAACACACCATTCCACAAAAGGTCTCTCTTGATTTTTTAGATTCTAGGACTTGGAGTTAACCAAATCATGGGAAAAATAAGGCTGAATCACTGCATGACAGGCATTCTGCAGTATCTGGGGAACAACAACAGAAGTGCCCGGGTAAAAGTACTGTGGCTTTGACACCTTGTTCTGACTAAAAGTTGCCTGTATTTACACATAACTTAAATCTACTGGGCTCTGAGCTTCCTGTGAGCACAGTTTAGCTCCCCACCCTTGGGTCATTCCCATGTGGATAGTTACAGCCCGTCAGGGCAGTGAATAGCTGTAGCTCCTCTTTGTTTCTAGTTTCTGCAACTGTTTCATACAACAAGCTGAAAACAATTGTTTTCGCTGTGACACATCTGGAAGAGAATTACACACGCAAATACACAATGTTCCTACTGCACATGCCACTCCCCACACATGCACCAACATAATTCATCTTATTTGTGTATCCACCAAATACTACCAGGTTTTAGATCTTGCTTATTTATCCAATAGTTATATTTTGGTTCCCAAACCACTGCATGATTCTAAATTTGTACTTATCCTTACTCTAAAAATAAATATGAAACCTTGTTTCCTCTACTTTTAAAAAAAGCACACTTTGGACTAAAAAAAGGCCCTCTTCTGGGATAACTGGTATGATTTTCAAGATTATAGACTTACTAGTGGAATGCAGCTACCACAGTACAGCTTGTGCATCTGCACGGATTTGTATTTAAAATCTGATGAACAAAAGCCACATGTTGAAAAATTCTATTTAGCTTGGCCTGCTCTCAGTGATGCCTCACCATTCTCATTTCCCCCACGCTTGTTTTTACAATCCCAAGATGCCCATACGAGGCCTGGAACGCAAACTTACCATACTCTGGCTGCTCCTTGGACTCAAATGTCCGGTGACTGGGTACATGACTATCCCACCCACCGAGAGGGTTGAGGAAGTTGCTGTCCTCAGTAGTGCTGTCATACTTGTAGTCCTGGTCACCGCTGCTCATGCGAGTTAAGGTGGAGGACCTCTGCCACCAGTTCCTCCAGTCAGGCGAGGGGGCTGGCCAGTTAGGCTTGCTGCTCTCCTTCTGCAGATCCTTGTCTGTCTCGGTGTCGGGGCCGTCCACCACTTCAATGGTGACCTATGGGATTCAAAGCAGACCGGCCTGACTGTCGGTACCTCCTCTTAGTCAGAGGGAAACTTTTCATACAGCAAAGACAAGGTGCTGTCTTGCAAAAGGGCTGTGCAGCACCGTCAGGTTTGCACATTGTAAACCATATGTGGATTACTGAGCCCAGAGATATGCAGGGGCTGATTCCTTCTGCTACCTCTGCTGAATGAGACCTTGGAACAAAGGCTAGGAAGGATCCTGCACAAAATAATAACCCATGCTGTGCCTAAAACCTTTGCAGCAGAATTTTCTGCCTTATGGGGAAGACATGTTTAGAGCTGAAAATAAGTGACCAGGAAAAAGAAAACCAAATCTGTACTCTACGCTGAGGCTGAATTTGAGGCAAGCACGAAGTGTGCAGAGCCTGTCTAAGGTCTTGGGCTCACTCATGATAGGGCTAAACAAGGCCATGAGCATGCAGGTGAAGATGCAGAGCCCAAGTATCTCTGGGTTTGCATCTGTCTTGCCTCTGGCAGCACCCCAGCTGTTACTGCGGCATGAAACCACAGCCTGTGGCAGTGATGGGAGTCAGCAGCTCCTTTGACCATCACTGAGTAAGTCACTTGCTGCAAAGCCCTCTAAAGTAGGTCCTTTTGTCATGCTGGAAGAGTATAATGACCTGTTATGGTCAACCTGTTTATGGTTTCTACAGAAGCCCAGAACCAAAATTCAAAGTTTCCTGCCCAATTCCCTCCCAGACATCACGAATGTCAATATCATTCTGCACAGGAGCAACCCTTGATTATTGCTTTCTGTGCAGAACAATGTGTAATTGTGAAACTCTTGGATAAATACTATGTGTGCATATAGGTGGCTATTTAGGTAGAAGCAGGGACTGGCCATCAGAAACCTCGGCTCTATGAGTCATGCAGGCATCGCCTGGCCACAAGTAAGTCACAAAATGCTCTGATGTTTCATGCTAATGTGGTTCAGTGATTACATTGGACTGGCTAAACAACCAGAAGTGACTATCAGATATATCTATAATGTTTAATAGGTATGGAGGCTTTCTCAGTTTACAAAGCAGCCTTTCAAGATGGTACACCATGAAAATCAGGTTGTACAAGACAGAAATAATGTACTGTTATGCTAAAAGTCATTTACACGGCTCTGTGGATGTGCATTGTGGATAAATGGTTAGTTTTATACAATTGTTATTAGTAAAATCACAAGACACACACAAGAAAAAGAAAGGAAAGGTCACAGCTATCTGTGATCCACAGAGTGTGACACAGGAAGCAAAACAGAGCTGTCATATCTCCAGAGCTGCAGACACAAAAAATGCCCACACATCCTTTCTTTGGAGAAAGGGGACTTTGAACTTCTTTTGTTCTTTGCATTTTACCATAGACCAAGCCATTTAAATGAAACAACTTGGAGGCTACTGTGAAGCTCCACTGGGAGAAAGAGCAAGACCAAGGGAAAGTGCAGCTGTCAGCCTAATAGCATCTTTACACAAGGGATATTTCACTCCTAGGCTAAATATGGAATGGAATGACTACTTCATTAAACCTCAGTTTCTACAGACCAAGAATTAAACTGGATTTCATAAGTTTGAAAATATCAGGCTTAGTTCAGGGATTCAAAATTGTTGCATCTATCCAAGCAAAACAGAGTTTTCACAAGAAGAGAAAGGAAATCACGTTACTGAGCGGCAAACACTGCCTGTAGTGGGGCTTTAGTACTCCCCACCTGAAAATTAGTACAACTCTAGTACTTTAGAAGTAAGTATTTTTAGGACCACACTAACTCTCTAAGCAATGACTCAGCAAAGTGGAAAAACCCAAACCTTCTGATAAAAAATAATGATAATTGCTTCATTTGCTTTGCTAATCTGTAGCTGTGTGACAGTCAATCAGCATGAACTCACATTATTTCAGCCAGGTACAGTTTGAAGGACCACAGGAACTTGATTTTAAATAATGATTGATGATGCCAAGTCAGTTTCAGGAAAAGAGGGTTTGCAGGGACAGAGAAACTTCTTCTGAGGTTGGTGAGGAAAGGCAGGTGGAACACACAGGCTTCCAGTGTTGTCAGACCCCACCAGACCTCCAGCAGCACTGCCACTAACTTACTTTCAAGACATATCTGTGCAATCAGATATCCACTTCAGTTTGTGTTTACCACTGAGGAAGCTTATTACAAAGGCCTCTAAAATGAGTTTTCCAACACACAGCCTATTTAAAAACCAAAAACAGCAGAAGCAAAATCCAGTGTGATAGTCTGACACATACCTATGTTCCTCTCTCCACTGCTTTAAGTGTTGATTACCAAGGTGTTTATTGGGGCATAAAAACCACAGAGTGAAAGGAATTCTATAAAGAACCCTGTGACTGTCTGAACTGCCACTCTAAGAAATTAGAAGCCAGCTTCAATCAACTCTGGTGTTTTCAGGGACTTGGCTCTGCTCTGCCCAGCTCCATTTAACTTAATGGATCTTCCAGAGGCACGGAGGAAATCAGGGCATAATCCTAATAATCCCTCCTCCACTGTATGATCCAAAAGCTAGGGCAGAGGTGTGAGAAGAAGCTGCTGCTTCAGGAGAGCAATTGTTCCCTTATTACAGTCTAAAATTTTGAAAAATCAGCTTTCACTGAATTCTTACTAGTACTTACAGATGGACTTACAGCATTAGTCTATGACAGTACCTATACAGTTGTACATATACATGGCACTGAAACACGTAATTTGTTTGATCAGTTTCTATGCTGGGGGCTATTTATAGAAAGGAATAAAGAAATCAGATCAAGAACTGGAGTCATAAAAACTGGGCATTTGGAGAAACTCTGGAAAAGCTTTCATGCTGTGTAAGTATTCCAACATGTTCTCTTAAAAATTAAAAAATAGATCTGGTTTAGCATTTCTATCTTGGAGACCATTTTAAAGGCTGATTTCTTCTTCTGGTGATTATCAAAACTGTAAAGGTTTTGTTTTTTTCCTTCTCAAGCTTCCCAAAATGTCTGTGGTAACACAGTTCTTGTATAAATCCACAATCATCCCCAGAAGTATTCAAACCTAAAATAAAGCCGTTTCTTTTATGGTTATATGAGCTACGAATAAGGACATTCCTCTAAAAACTGTTAAAAGCAATTGACGTAGGTATGTTAAAACAGATTTGCAGTTAATTTCTAATCAAACAAGTGTATCAAGCACAGATGTCTCCAGACACCAGCATCCAATTTTCTCCTGGCCGAAAATATACAGAAGATAAATATTATCCCAGCCTGTTGAAGTGCACAAAAAGTTCTGTGTTCTTCATCCTGTTTACTGAGACAATGTTTCTGAATTCACTTTACTGCTGTAAACATTGCCCTAAGCAACTGGAAGATTATGTTTCAGGAAGAACTATGTTTGCAATATCGTGCAAGCAGGAGATCCTACAACATTTCTATCCTCTGTTTCTTTCATGTAATCAATACAAATTTTCAATACAGAACTTGCCATTCTGTTAAGATGGATATGCGCAAGTCAGCAATGAGGTAGCTATAATGGGAGAACAGAAGCAAGTTCATTATAAGAGATTGAAATGGTAACTTGGCTTTAAAACACATAATTTCATAGAAAATGCTATCAGTAGTGACACCAATTTACTTCTGGTTGTGTCATGTCACTTAGAACAGCTTTCTGGACTTGATGAAAAGCAAAGGACCCTCAAAATTTGTTGGGAGAAAGAAGACAACGTGACTCAAAACTTGAAATTTCTATTTGATCTTGTCAACACAATTTACAATCTCTGATGAGCCCAACTGAACCCCAGAATTAAAAACGTGGTGTAGCTCTGAATTTTTCACTCTGCAGTGAGCTCTTGTTACACCATGACATTAAGAGACCTGCACATCTCTGGTACTGAAAGTGGTTTAACCACGGCCCCCTGGTGCCCTGCTCTGCCCACATGAGTCTCTCCAGCTTGCCAGAGGAATAATGAGTTCCTGCAGGGCTCCACCATGCTTCCAGTGCTACACCTGGGGACAGTTGCTGTGCTACTACCTCAAGATATTAAGTCTTACAAGCCTTAGAAGAAACAAGCACTACTGCAGCCCTCCAGCTCTTGCTGTGCTAAATTAGAGATGAGACTGGTAGGACTGGTCAGACACTATTGAGACTTCTGTGATAATACCAAGAGGGTGTTGCTTTCCAGTGCAGTGCAACCAGCAGCTTCAAATGACAAGCATAAGAGATAGCTAAAAAATACCTCTAATAAAATGTGTGAAAAGTGACATTATGATGTAGGTGGAGGTGAGGGAAATGGCCACGGGGAACCCAGAGAAGAGTTGGTTTGAAGTCTGCAGTTCCTTTTTAAAAGCAGATCACAGGGCCTTGTTTCTCTGTAGTTGTGTATGTTCCTAGAGTGGGTGGTTCTGTGCAGATATTTTTCTCAGAGAAGGTAGTAACCCAAAAGTCTCAAAGAGAGAAAATAGCAAATAGTTAACAAAGCTAACACAGCAGCACTGGAGTGGTGTGACTGGTGATATGGCCACAAGCCTCGAGGCAAATGATAACCACGACACATCACAAAGCAGGCATTAACTTATTCTGGTTTAAAGCCACTCCTATCAATTACTACCAATCCTGTGACTCAAAGCAAGGATAATCCCCACAGATTTAATCATATACTGATTTACTTCGGTTTTCCAAGGCACATCAACATGGTTTTAGACAGGAATCCTTCCCGTTTCTGTGCAGTTTTCACTTGGAACATGGCACCCCATCAAAATGCTTAACACATCCATTGCAACTGGAGCTCACCCAGCTGTGTTTCAGCTCTATTGGTCATGAAGCTTGACCAAGATTTAAGTTCACTGAAAAGCATCAATATCAACAAAACGCCCTTGTTGCCCAGAGAGCTTGTGAATTCCCTGACCCTGGAGTCAAAGCTGAAGCATAAAATGCCACTTGAAATGATGGGAGATTTTACAAAGCTAGAACACCACAGGAAGGCCAGTAAGTGTTGTCCTGGTCTTGTATGCAGAGTCAAATTGCATTTGGATTATTGCAGATCTGACTATTGTTTCTGAGGGTTTTCTAGAGACAGTCTGCTGTACTTAGATATCATCTGATAAATATGGCAGTACCTGGGGACATGGTAATTTTCTGAATTCCTCTGATGATGTTCTGATATTCACCAGTTCATCCCTGAAAGAACATACACCAAGTGCCATCTCACAGGAACCAGAAAAGGAATGGCCCTACAGGTAACTCACTGGAATATCTTTTCCACCTGCTTTTTCGGATGAATTTTATGCCTCTTTCTTAGACTTTTTAAAATTCCCAGGTATAATTTCCATTAAAAAATGTTACTTTTGATCTACGCAGTAGAAGGAAAAAGAGATTGTAAGTATTTGAGAAGAAAATGTGGCCACTGTGCTATCTTAACACACAGACTCTTTTCTCCTTTCCAACCTCAGGCTCCTAGGAGGACTTTTAAATCAACACTCCTGAGATTGTAACTGACAGAGCTGGGAGTCATTGTGCAAAGAGAAAAATAAACATCAATTCTGTTTTCACCTGCCAAATAGCTGATGAGAAATTTACAAGTCAACAAGTGTCACTATTTTTGTTCAGGTCAGCATAGAACCATTTTACGGGCAAGAATTCACTATAACCCTGTTTTTCCTAAAAGAGTAGGCCACCTTTTACAACCTTTAGGCAAAGAAATAAACTTTCTCTGACTCTGTAAAGAATTAATGGGAGTTTTATCTCCATGAGGCTTGACCAGCTGCAAGACTGTCAACCAGGAACTTAGAGAAGCTTTGTATACCCCTATTTACACACCTAAGTAAGCAGAGTAAATGCAGAGTAAATATAACGCAGAACTTAGGGAGTCTGTTTCTGAAAGAGCTCATCTTTGTGCACAAGAGCTCTGGGATCAATGTTGCCCCATGCTTTCCAGTTTACAGGACTAGCCTTCCCAGTTCTCAGAGTCCAGCAAAACTTCTGACTTAGTTGCTGACACATTTCCAAGATCAGGTGGTGGAGAAAGAGGTCATAGCAGCAGCAGTTACTATGAAGACAAGCCAGGGAACTGTTTCCATCTCTTTTATCTACTCCCTAGTTCTAAACATTGTATGCTGTTACCACTCAGAGAAGGTTTTTGTTTCCTCCTGTCCTCCTCTGCAGTTTACATACTGTTCAAACAATGATGTTGCCTCATGCCACAATCTGGGGCCCCTACAGCTTCCTAAGGCTTTCTGGAAGGGTTCTCCTAGTGTGCCAGATGTGTTCAGTCACCACATGTTGAACACGCTTGCTACCTTGGCCTGTCAAGTGTTAGACCCTCACTTGACCCAAATCCATGAGACTACTTGATGTTCCAAGTCATCTATGGTGAACACAAGGGAGTGACAACGTGGAGGCAGCTGCTTCCCACCCATACATGGAATTGTTTGGGTTGGAAGGGGTCTTAAAGATCATCTTGTTCCACCCTCCCTGCCATGGACAGGGATATCTTCCACCAGACCAGGTTGCTCAAAGCTGCATCCAGCCTGACCTTTAACACTCCCAGGGATAGGGTAGCCACAGCTTCTCTGGGCAACCTGTGCCAGGGCCTCAACATCCTCACAGGGAAGAATTCCTTCCTAAAGCTAATCTAAACTTATCCTCTGTCAGTTTAAAGCTATTCCCTCTTGTCTATCACTCCATGGACTTGTAAAAATTCCCTCTCCAGCTTTCTTGGAGCCTCTTTAGTGTGGAAGGTGCTCTAAGGTCTCCCCTGAGCCCTCTTTTTTCCAGGCAGAACAGCCCCAGCCCTCTCAGCCTTGTCTCCAGAGCAGAGGTGCTGCAGCCCTCTGAGCATGTTGGCCTCTCACCAGCAGATCTATTACATCTTTACATACGTACTTCTTAGACATATCAAAAGGATGGTAATTTTGCGGGCTGGGGATTATAAGAAGCCAGGAATTAATTTAACCAGAAAACCAGATCTATTAGTGCATTGTTTTCATAAGCACATCTTAGGCAGAACAACATTTGAATTTATTGTTTTGGTTAAAAAAGACTGCTTATTAATGCCAATTTTGCTTTAAGGCTCTGAATTAAAAACAAATCACTCATTTTTTCCTCTTTCCAATCCTTGAAGTTTCAAGATGCAAGTGGCTTGTAAGGCTGTTCCAAACCCAAGAACAGTTTGAGGAATAACATATAACAAAGTTTCTTGCAGTCTTTCTTTTTTTTTTACTCCAAGCAGTTGCTGCAGAAATTAAGTCACAGTTCTATAAAGAGGAACACATTTTCAGCTGAAACTGAAAGACTTGTTCTCTGACAACCTTTGAGGATGGCTGCATTTTACAACAGCATACCAAAAGCAAATCTGTTCACAAACAAATTTTACAACAGTAAATTGAAGATAGAAATTAAATACCCATTTATTATCAACAAAGATAATATGCTCTAAAATGGCAGTTGCAAAGATGGGTTTAGTATCACAAACAGGTCTACATTGATCCCCACACTTATGCAATCAACACTGTCCAAGGAGACATTCAGAAAAAAATGAAATATGTGCATTCACTTAGAGACAAAATGTATGTATTACATATATTATATTTTATATATAATACTATGTTACATTACATGATGTTGTACTATATGCATTCTCTATTGGTAGAGACAGATTGTTCTGGCTGTGTGTCATGGAAGCCAGGCTGAAAGTTCTCTTGATTCAGTAAAATAACTTCATGCAAGTCATAAAATAGTCAGATGTTAACATAAATTTGTACCTGAATGTTGGGATTCTGCCCATTGATATCTGCTTTTGATAGGTCAGGGAAGTTTGGGAGATCCAGGAGAAAAGATCTGGGTCCATCTCTCTGCAAGGATGTGTGCCCGTTCTCCTGCCTGAATCGCTGCTTAGGGAATGGCCGGTGGGCAGCCTGGAGATTGGGGTATTCTCGTTGGTCCTCAGGGTTCAGGGTGAAACTGTCTCCAGGAGAATGGTCATCCGCAGTCAGTGTGTTCTGGGGAAGGAAATCAAGGCACTGTAAGGACAACTGAGAGTGTGCAGTCCTGCCAGTGCCCCCGTCCCTCTGATGGCTGCAGCCTTACAGCACCCAGACCCATGGCTCACTACTGAAACACAAATCTGTAACCAGCTGACACGAAATAATACTGAGTCAGACCTGGGGACTTAGCTGTTCCAGGCTCCTGAACCATTCCAGCCTTGTGGTGAGCATCTACACATGGACACAAGCATCAGACTTAAAGCAAACTTAGAAACATGAGGCTCTGAAGTAACCCCTAGGAAATCAAACTGTACCACATTAAACGTGTCCCTAAAAATGGTGAAAGGCATCCTTCTTAAAAATCGTTTTAGTTTGCTTTGTTCTGAAGAGAAGCAAAAACACTGTTAAGGCCATGTTGAAATTTATGGTATTAAAAGATCCCACGGCTGAGCTGGCAACTTCCCCTTCTCTTTCCTCAGACTGCAACAACTTCCATCTCGTCTCTGTGTTCCTCACCCAATTTCTCTGGTCTTGAACATCTGAACCTTCCTTCCTCTGGGATCTCATTTTCATGTTTGCCTAATGGTGGGATTGAATTTCACCAAGCTGTGGGTCAGCGGTTAATGCTTTTGTTATTGTTGCGCGTACTTTCGGGTTTTGTAGTATATTACAGCAGGCTGCCCCCGAACCAGTAGCACTGCTGCCACTGCCTTTGACCTCACCAAGGAGACACATTTAGCATCAAAACACTGGCTCCCTGGGTTAGGACTGGCCAGGGGACTCAGGGAAAAAAACAGCAGAGAAGTCCAATCTTCTTATGGCTACAAAAGAAAAAAAAAAAAGAAAAAAAAGCATGGGGAAGATTCAGGACAGGTTTTGGTTTTGACTCAGCTGAAACATTCTAGCTTGAGGTCTTCGTATGACTGCCTGGGGAGTTTTTATTTTCAGTTCATAAAGAGACAGCAAGCATGGAGAGGGTAAATGTTAAAGACCTATCTTTTAAAACAAGCACAATTAAAGTGGAATGGCCACATGTGGTTCTGGCTCTACTGAAGCATATTTTTGCCAGCATTTCTGGTTAAACACAATCTCCATCCAGCTCCCCTGGTTCAAATTAAGCCATAGCATACCTTTAGCTAAGCTCTCACACAGATAACAGCTCCAATGCCTTTTCTTTTATTTTGTGTTTATTTGCTTAGAAGGTTCTATATTGACCTGCAAAGAGATTTTACAATATAACCTGTGCACATTACAGGAAAATATTCAGTGAGTTAAATAAACTAAGATTGAAGAGTTAACCTGGGACTAACTGAAATTTTCTCAATTAAAAATTAAGGTGGTTTTCCTCTCTCCTCCTTGTTACACTCCATTTGTAAAGAGCAAAATCAGATTTAGCAGAATTAATGTTGTCTTTGTATTGTCATGCCCATAATGGTTACATGCTGAAAGTGCCAAAAGGGCAATTTTATACATCTATCTACAGCACAGACACAAAAACTTTGTTCTGAATTGGTGTATGTGAGCAGTGCTAAAAATGTATGTGCTCCCGACAGTCTGCATTGCTTGAAGGCTAAAACATAGGCACTTCTCTTTGCTGGAGACCAGGAAGGACTTTCAGACATGCCTTTGGTGGCCCACCCATTATTCAATATAAAGTAGAAAACAGATCACACAGCAGCAAGCTCTGGGAAATAAAACTGAGGGCCACTTAGCTAACGTTAGGTTTCTTACGCATATGCTAGTGCTTTAACTTAACACTTTTCCAATAGAATTTAACTGCAAACTTCTTAGTGCATGAGGATTAAATGGCTTTTCAGCTGTGTCTGACTAACAACAGGGTGTAATTGTGCTGTGATTAAATTACTTCAGTCAGGAACCAAAAAAATAAACAAAAAAAAGTGGTACTTAACTGCTTTTACTGGGGTATCATGCCCATAATCTCACCTTTATTGAAAATAAAGTAAGATTTTATTAAAAAGTAATAAAATTCTCACACTCAATTTCATACTTTCCCTATCTGCTTGCCACTTCAGGAGCATCCCAATTCTCCACGTTAACATAGCATGCAGCTAGAGCTGGCCAAGGCCTTTGGAGACCCACATTTAATTCTCTGATAAGGCTCGCTGTGTGATCCTGGCAGGTCGGTGCTTCGGTGGGGATAACAGCACTTCCCCTCCTCACTGTGGTGTTTGCGGGGAGCTCAGCAACTACAATAATAAGGGCTATATAAAAAGTTTTTAATAGTGTCAAACAGATGGAATATCACATGGAGTTAGTTAGGAAATTGTCATGGTGAAGTTATGACATCAGGCTGATCGGGCCCACTACCAAGCTGCTTGGGGCAGGGGCTGTCATTAATTACAGCCTGAGCGGGATGGGGCTGTTTGACATCGGAACTGAAAAAGGAGGAAGGACAGGACAACTCCTCTATTCCAAAGGCTGCTGCAGGGGAGGGAGGATGGACCACTCTGCTTGCTCAGGGTGGACATGACCCAGAGACCCCAGTTATGTGTTAGGTACACATTTCTGATGGCAGCAACAGCCAAGCCCCAGAGCAGACCCTGAGTGGGACATGGAGCTTGACTTTAAGAGCAGGATTGGCTAATGCCTGGCAGGAATGACACAGGTTAAACAGCATGTGCTCTGCTCTAGCAGTCCCTTCCACACTGGGACAAGCCCAAGATATGACTCCTTAGGGTTCTGTGTTATATCGCAACACAGGCCAATGGAAATGCTCCACATGCGTGATCATTCTAGTTATCTGCTCATGGTACCAGCAGTGAAAAGACATTTGTTTCCAGTTAATAAAATGAATAGAATGTCCATTTTTTAGGAAGATACTTCTTTGTGTAGTGTCTAAGCTGACTTGCAGTATTATTAGAAATGTGTATTTCTGGTGAAAAGATTAAAGAGGCTGTCACAAATAAAAGTGAGCTTGAGCTGCATGTGAAGAGAAGTATATGCTCACCCTGTGCTACTGCATTAGCTCAGCAAAGACTCTTCCAAAACCCATCTAACACGAAAAAGTGTGTCCTTATTGCAATGCCAGCATCCTTTCTGAAGAAAACAAGGTCTGTGTTCCAAAGCTAGTAGATAATTTTTTTTTTTCCGGGGAGGGGGATATTCTTCTCATTTCGACGTTATTTCCCATGTTTATATTTCACACTATTTCTTTTTAGGTGTACACAGTTTTATTCCTGATGCTTTTGGGAAAGCAGTGTTGCTTGCTTTAAAAGCTATGTCACTTCATTCAGAACTACTGACTCAGTTTCTTTGAAGTTATGACATTTCTAATTCAGGCACACTGGTTGCTTACTCAAATGATGCATCTGCTCTAAATATTTTAAGATAAAACACCTTTTTTCCTTTCATTTAACAGGATTATTCACAATGTTTAAACTTTCCATGAGGATGATTTTAAGAGGTTACTCATGCTGGCTGTCAGCTACAGCCCCATGGGATCAGATAATTATAGAAGTTCCTAATACAAAAACAGCTTAGGATTTTTGAGTGTTCCAACTGTGGACAGTATATAAGGGCAGGAACATATAATCCATAGCTGTGGGACAAGGCAACGAAATAAACCCTTGAGAGAGAATCTGACATATTGTTTGCATTACAGAATAACACACCTTGCAACACCCATCTCTGAAAAAGGAAGGGCAATAGGTCAGTATATATGAATGTCTTTGTGTCAATCTATAAACCACAAAAGAAGAGCAATTCACAGGGATTTTGTGAGGGTAATTTTAAATGTTGGTGATCCAGGCTGGACTTGCACTATGGCAGGGTTTCAGGCACCAAGAGACAATCCTGCATGCAGGAAAAAGGTTCTATCTGATCCTGCAGTTTAACTCTTCAGTCAAATGGGTATTTTAACATCCTCCTTGGCCTTCCCATCATGTTTCTCCCTCTGATGGACGTGAGCTGCAGGGAAATGTACTGTTTCTCTTCCTCACAGAGAAACTAAACAGAAAAGGGAACTCGTAAAAATACCAATCTAGGGGAAAAGGGAATCTTTCTACAATTTTAGCAAGCAAGGAGTCCATCTCCCTCCTATTTTAATGCCATTTCCAGTTCTGGAGAAACAACTAAGACAGAGAATAAGTGAGGAATGACTGTAGCTACAGAAAATACTCTGAAGCAGTTGCTCTTTCTCCTTCATATTTCTTACCTTCCTTCATTTACCTCCCACTTGCCAAACTAAGGGCACTACTGCAAGAACTGCTAATTATGGAGTTGAGAGGATTTGTGAAAACTGATGCAACTTATATTCTAACAGCTTCCAGGCAGAAAGGGAATCTATTACTAAACCCCTGCTACAGCAACATTGTTTTCTTATTTCTTGTATACTCCTTTGAAATATCTTGTAAAATGATCTTGACAAGAGGTCTTGAATTGAAAACTGACAGTCTGTCACTGCACTTTCATGATGCACCTGTACAGCATCTTCAACCACCAGCAACAAGGAACTTTTATTTATTAGGAAACTTCACAGACGCTATAAAAGATTATATTGCTATCAGAGACAAAATGAGGCCTGGGGCCTTCACAGAAAGCCATTATAGCCATTAGGACTGGTTTCATTTCCCACCTGCCCAAACAGATTGTTTTAATTTTGAAGGCTGTCATGTGTTTTCAGGTTAGTGCTAAATGATCACTTTAAAATTAACCGGTCTGGGGAGGCCGAGTAACACACCAGGGTACTACATGAGACTTTCACCTCCACAGATCCAAGATGTGTAAAGAACTTGGGTGAGCTAATTCCTGGAAGGTTTTGTTTTGGTTTTTTTTTTCTATAATGAGTACAAGCAGCACAGGACTTATCAGGACGAGGTATGAGGACAGTGCTAGAGAAGCAAGCAGTGAGGGTAACAGCTGAGAAGCATTATCACAGAAACACAGAAAAGATTTCTTTTGTGATTAATGCTACATACAGGCCAGGCAGTCAGAGAGAAAGTCAGACCAGAGAGGTGTCACATCAACCACTTGCCTACTAAGATATTCTCATTTTTCTTAAAATGTGTTTGCCCCTCACTCACATGTAGCAGTGAAGCAAAAGACCATATTCATCTTTATAAAACTGCATAAACTAATTGTTTCAATAACAGAGCCTTTTAGATGATCACTGCTAATAAATAATTTAAAACAGACTACATTGGCTTGCATGTACACAATTGCTTTCACTAAGCAGCTCCAAAATAGAGCATTTGCTTTAAACATTGTGCAAATAAAAGATGAATCACTGATTACAGTTGGTAATAATAATAATAATAATAATAATAATGTTCTGTTACTCATGGTCTATTTTTTAATAGTTCTCTATTATTCTTCATTTCTCCAGGAAAATTAGTAAAATGACAGTGTATCCAGTTCTTACTTGCAGTACCTCTGCCTGTGTGACTACCTGGCCATGGAAAGACCAAATCCAGTCACCCCACAGTGTAGTGCTATGGGACACATCAGCATCAGGGGCTTTATGGATCTTGAAGTGATTTTGTCTCTATGGAGAACAGGATGAAGTTGCAAATATCGTTGCCATTAAGACCGCAGAAGTTCAGGGTAGACGTGGATCTGCAGTCACTGTTGGAGCACTGGTCTCTGTAGGAGATGCTGGGTGCCAGTGGCAGCACAGTGAGGTGCCTGGGATGCCCCAGTACACACCCAGTCCACCACAGCTGGTTTTCTGCCATATGCTGAAATAGCTCTCGGGAGCTGGGTACAGCAGAACCAGGATCTCAAAGCATCTGGGCACACTTATCACAGAATCACAGCTCTTGAATTTTAGGGTTTCTACACTAAAAACTTGTAGACCTCAAGGCTACACAGAAAATCTTGAGAACTGAATGTGTAGCCAGGATGTGTGTTATGACTGCAGAGGTCCTCGGGCTGTAGGTTGAGGCCCCCTTCACATCTAGGAAGTCCCAGACAGCTCTTTCGAGGCACACGGCCAACACTGCGTCAGGACCCTCCACAGAGGAGGAAAGGCTGTTGCCTTGTTGAACCTTGTGAACTGATCCATCCCCAGTGCCAGAGCAGCTCTAACACCATTCCTCCCCCACTGAGCCAGTTTATTCACTTGCAGTTGTCAAGTTTTAGTCCACCCCTCATTCAGATTCTGCTTGGGAGTTTCTCTCACCAAGCTCCGTGTCTCCTCCATGCCACTAGTAAACAGCAGGTCCACATATGAATGGCTCTGGCAGGCAGTATTTTTTCCTCTAAGCTTAAGGAGAAAACCATCCATATTATACTCAGATCTGGCAACCTTTTGCTACATGTTGTGGACACACATTTCACATCACAGCTATTTTTTATGCTCTATTGTTTGCTTGTATTTCACGTTTTCATTCAGCTGGAAAATACAAACAGTATGGTTCAGCTTGGAGGTGAAGAACTGCCAGTTTGTATAAACACTTTGATAATAGAAACTTGGTGGTGATTACAGCTCAATGTCTGATGCAAAAAAACAGAGGCCCTTTAGCAAATTTTCTAATGTAGTACAACACTGGTGCTTTGTTCTTCAGCAGATACTCAGCCATCCAGGGGACGGCCAAGCACACAGAATTAAATTGTGTAGGGCCTTGACAGATGCTCAGTGCCAAGTTTTGCTTGTACTTAACAGATATTTTCAGTTGCCTAAGCTGGTGGTAAACATTTAGTTGTTCTTCACAACTCTAAAGGTCTCCCCTGTAGTCACTGCCTGGCTGGAGCTCTCCACACAGGACATATTGATTTAGTGGCTGAACAGGCAAAGGTACAACTGAAGAGTCGCCCAAGCATTCCACTCCAATAAACTGTGGTGCCAAAGTACAAATTCTTTGAAAGTTCTAATTCTTTTTAGGCTTTATTAAACAATTGCATAAAACTGGTAGTAAAATAAAGCTTTAAATAGAATTTGCTTATATCCCAGCTAAATTTAATTAAACTAGACTAATCTCACCCATCATGTGAAATCTGCATCATAATTTACACATTAGGTTCCAACAGAATGGGAAAATCTGTCTTAAGCTGCAATCAACACTGCAAAGGATATCCAGAATATTAATACTTTTTGTGCACAACTCTTTGGTCAGGCTCCGCAGATCAGCACACACAAAGTCAGTGTAAATGAAAGAGAACAAACATACACCTTAAATTATTTTCCTGAGTTTTAAACTATGTCCTTTTGCAAGTTTATTCCACTAAATCACTATGGCTAAGATTTCACTAGGTGAACCAGCTTTAATAAATGAAGTTTTCATCTCTCCCTAGCTAGAAGAGTAACCTTACTTGAAGCCTTTTCAATTTCCAATGTTGCCTTCTGCCGTTAGTTTCCAAAAAACAGCTATTCCCAGCCTCTGTGTCTCTCTCTCATATGCCACTGAATATCCACCCTAAGCTTTCAAAAGTGTCTATGACTCTGGCTGTGTTAACTGGCAGATGTTTTTAGAGACTAGAAAGTGTTTAGTCCCTGTGGACTAAAAGTTACATGATGACTTCATCACATAAGCAAAAGCTAATAACGGGAAAGCAAGAAAGCAGACAAGTGTTATATTCCAAAAACATGAAGTTTCCTGTGCTTCTGGCAAAGCTACTTCTGTGCCTGGAAAAAGGCAAATCACTTGAGTCTTGATGCTCAAAACACACACCACCCAATCGCTGCGAGACAATTTATTTGACTCTCCCTTAGGTGCCTTCCCCACTAATAGTCACTTTCCTTTGGATGGGAGAGGGTGAAGGCAGAGGAAAAGCAGTGTTTGTTTAACTTCAATACCTGTGCACCAACTATGTGCCTCACAACACTCGCTGGAAGGGGTTGTTACTGCACCCAGGAGTTTACAGCAAAACAGCAGCAGAAATCTGAGCGGCTGCCTCAGGACCACGGACCCCGGCTCCTGCAGGGAAATACTCTTTCAAATGCACAGTTTTGACCTCTCCGTTTAGAAAATTTTGGAGACAGATACAGGAGCAACTGGAAGTCATTAGCATAAATGGCATCTGCACACACAGGCAGTACTTGCTGTGGTTTCACATCAAGCCATCAGCAGTGGACATCGTGCCCTCTCTCCCCATCTCCCCGAGCTGCCTGAGTGACAGATCAAGAAACCAGAGGACGTGGATACACAGGAGAAAGGCCTCCCTCCAGTGACATGATGGGGAAGAAGAGCAAGTGAGTAGACAGGCAGCACACTGGAGCAGGACACTGTGAAGACCCTTCTCTGTCTAAGAGGGGAGAAAGGACTTACCCTGGAGAGAAGTGTGGGCTTTTTGTATTATGAATTCTATGCATGTATATATGAATTTTCTTAGAACAGTAAGGGAGGGGGCTATTTCCTAGAGCTGATTAAAGAAGCATGACTCGATTTTCAATTTCAAACGACTCGGGGGGCATTCCAATCGACTGCAGACAGGAAATGAATACCATACATGCACTGAACAAGGCAGATGCTTTTGAATCTGACACTTACGTGAAATGAAAATATCTTCATTTCTGTCTCCCCTCCACCCCATGATCACTAGTTAGTTCTGAGCTATTTTTAGGATAAATGGTTTTATTTTTCAAACTTGTTATAATCTTAGCATGTGCCTGAAGCCACCCAGACGCCACTGACAATAAAGTGTGGGAGCAGGCCAAATGCATCTTTAGATCAGTCCCAGCAGCCCAACACAGCAGCAAGGTAGGAGAGGAAAGATAAACAGCTCTGTTTTGTGTATCCTCACCTCCTCTGGTAAGGAATAGAGATGGGATCCTGGTGGATAAGCCAGATATCAGGGAGGGAGAATAGCTGTATACAGAGATCCTAAAGCAGATCCAGCAGAGACACTGCAGAGCAGGTTGGAAGAGCAATTCCTGGTAGGCTGTGGACCAGAACTCACTTCTAGCTACTTAACTCTGCTAAAGAGATAAATAGATATATTGTCTTCTCATACAGCTCTTACAAGCAAACTGCAACAATTGTCATGAGGGTATTAAGGGGTTTATAGCCCAATACAACAATGTAATTGTGGCTCCTTTTATCAATGGCAGCAGTGCATATCAGGGAATTGGCATATGCAGCTCTTTTCCCCTACTTAGTCCATATGTCTGCAAACACATGATTTCAGCTGCATACTCCTCTTGTATTTTATTGTGGGAATACTTAAATAGGATAAAGGAAAAATAAATCAGAGAGGTGGTATTAATCTGGCCCATTCTCTGATGTTATGCAAATAATGAGTTCATTTTATCTTGATGTTAAGACAGCCAGAGCTATATTCCTAAGAACATGAAAAAATTACCCTCTTAGGAGACAGACAGAAGAAGAAAGAGGGATGGGTAGGTGAGAAAGGCAGCTCTGATTTACATTATTCAAAAAGCCATGAATGCCAGATCAAAGAAGAGGAATCAAATTCACTGCCACTGAAGGATTTCAGCAGCTTTTTCAGAGCTATTGATCTCTCAAGGGCAAACCCTTTTAAATACTAGGTGATGCCTCTAACTAGCCAGAACTCACACCTTATACTGGCTGAGCCTCACGTAGTTTGCTTTCATCAGCTGAGGAAAGCAGAAACAGCCAAGACACTGCTGTATCTGGGCTGGACGAACGACACACAAGGCAGAGCACACAAACTGCACGTGTGCATTTTCTGCACCAGCTGTTGCCTCTCTAATGTCCATCATGGTAGATGTTAACAAAAACCCAGACTCCTCACTGACGAGCTGTGTGTTTGGTGACCGTGGAGTGCTGTCACCCTGGTGAGAGCTCTGGGCAGGATTTGTTTGCTGACTTACACGTAAATATAAAGTCACCTCACATTTTGTGTGGGATGAAGGTGGAATAAGACACCTAAGGAGCTACAGCAGCTCAGCTGGCAAGCAGTGACTTGTTCATGAGTTTGGACGCACAGGTCTAATCTGAACACCTAGAAGGCACAGGATCCAACCCTAAATCAAGTCCTGAACTGTCAAATGCACCACAGATTGGCATCTTCCCCCCCACTCCTTCCCTTCCTTGGGTCAGGTATCTTTGGAGTCTGGTAGACAAGCTTCCAGGTGTTTTGCTTTGTCAGGACACTTCAGGATCACGCCTTAAGCAAGAGCTGCTGGAATTGGGTGCAGTAAAGCAATTTCACCTGATGCAGCCCCAGATGGTTTCCTAAGAGCTGCCTTTGAGCTTCTCATGTGGATCCCCTTGCAGCAGGCTCATTGCTGCTGCCATCATTGCATGCCTGGGAACACTCCCTTCATCCTGCCTTCCACATTTGCTATGCAACACACACGGCTGCAACAGCACATTACGGGTTAGTCACCTCTTTCCAAACTCTGCTCGCATTTTGAAGCCTATCTACTCCCACCAGCACTCAGCACAACTGGGAACCTTAAACACTTTCTGGAAATGGATGACCCTTTTCCTCCTGCATGTTTGGATTGAGAGCTAGTGCTGCCACCATTTCAATGCATATCCAAATCTCCAGGACTCTCTCAGTTGAAACCTCTGGCACTATTGTTCCGATACGCCTGAAGACACAGGCACAGCGTGGCTGCCCTAGGTCCCTTTTGAGAGATATATTCACAAATGTTAGACATGTACATATCAACCCCTCTATTCTTTCCCAATAAAAGCCTGGACTCTAAAGCACAAGGTGAGGAATAGATTACTGGCCAGCTGCAGGAGCCTTTCATAAATAACATGACAATCAACACCTATAATGGAAAACGATACTGCAGAGGCTCTGTCCTGACAAACATCTGTTTTCCCATGGTAGAAAGGAATAACAAGATAGGAAAAGTTAAATGCTGAATGCCTAAACAAATGGAATTAAGAGATGGTAGGAGTAATGATAGATGATTTGTAAACCACCTGCAAATGTTAAAGTTGCCATACTCTTCTGCAGACCATTAAGTCTATGCTGCAAACCTCCAATAGACAGGGACTGTGCTCTATAAAAATCGTGATGAATGCAGACTTGTTTTTATATTATGGAGGTCCTAATCCTCCTCCTCCTCTGCCTTTGCTCTATTGTTACAACATCAAAGACCCACTGCTGGCCAAGATACAGTCAATATGAAAAGGGCGACCAGCAAATTTACTGCTTGACTTCATTCCCTTTAAATGGAATAGGCACCATGGCCCTTTTTCAAAGTCCAATCGCAGACATATATCTTTTTTATTGGACATCATGTACAATAAAGTGAAGCTGTAACTTGGAAAAAAATAGAACACCTTAAAAAAATCCCATGAGGTGAACATTCCTTTATAAAAATATCACTGTGGTTACATGTTTTGAAAAACTCGGGGCACTCCGCAAGGCAAAAGGCATAGACTGGCTAGGTTATAGTTTAGCTAAGATGCAAACCCATGCCTAATATTGAGTTGGTTTCAAAAAAAAAAACCCAACCAACTAATAAAAAGTGATATATTTAAGAAAGAATGCCAGTGTCATTCAAATAAACTGAAATGGCAGCATTCATGTCACAAGAATCATTAACTGCTTTGTTACAGCCTGCTCTGTGCAGCGAACCTTTACAGACTTCTTCAGTCCAGAGAATCTTAAAATCAGGAGCACAAAATGCCAATATACACACTGCATCTTAAACAACTCCAGTCTGATTACTGAGGTAACTTCCAGAGACAATTTCAGAAGAGAGTTTGTCTGTAGACATTAAAGATAGGGGCAGTTTTATTGCTCTCATGTTGCTAAATAGAGGCTAAATAATTTCTGGCTATGAAATTAAATAATGTATAAACAATTCACATGATGTAGGAGGTGAGTATAGTGGGGTATTACAGAATCCACAGTAGGCAACTACGGTTTTTGGTTTTTGTTTTAAACCATTAATCCTCTTTGTTTCTTTGGGTAGCTTGTGCAAACAGACATTAGTAAATATCTGGTTATTAATGTTGTATCTAGATCAACCCCACACTGACTTTAAAATCTTGCACTGATGTATGTGGCAGGTAAAACCAAGCAAATTTATGTTTTGTTGTATCTGAAGTAAATTTCAGCAGCTGCTTCCAGTGGAGTAATTACGGTTTCCTCAAGGCAAAACCTGCTGCTGGTAGGTTACTTCTAGGGCAATAAAGATCCCAAAGCTGTATAACTAATTTTTGAAGCACTGTTCTTTCTGTTGCAAGATGCTCTGCCATCAGTCACCTTCTCTTTCCATCACAGCCTACAGCATAGCTCTTCCAGTGCAAGGGCATCACCTCCTACTCAGCATTCCTGGGCATTCCTCTACAACAGAAAGAGTTCCAATGACAGTGTTCAATTGAGTGCTGTACCTGAGCGCCCAGCTCAAAGGGAATGCAAAGGCAAGATGCCTGAAGGGAGCATTCTGGAAGTTAAACCTGGCCCATGGACAACATGGATTCACTAACTGCTCCTGTGAAAAGGGGGACTCCACTTTTCTTAGAGTGGCCCCAGTGGCAGAAACAGATGGGGCACAATTTCGTCTTTATAGATACTTACACAGTACTCACTGGTTTTGTCACGAGAACTGATCTCAGCAGCCATGCTGGCAAAGAGGAAATGTTAATCTTCCCGAGGAAGAAGAACTACTGTGGAACAAACAGTCCAGGACTTTTCAGAGCAATGAAACATACCAGATGGAAATTAATTCATGCAATCTGAAGAAAGCCACACGCCAAAGCCCAGCTCGTCTTTACGGATGGAGGCCCTGAACACGTGTGCTATGTGCTTTCAGTTCTGTAGAAAAACTGAGCTGTGAAAGATTCATATTCAAGAGGATCTTGACTCTGCAGCCAACACAAATCATTGACTTGTCTTGCTTTGTGGAAATCAGTGGAGCAAGGTCAACTTAAACACACCGAGAATGCCTATCTAGGAGGGAGGCATAAAACACAAGGGATGTTTGAACTTCTCCTGCCTTTCAATGTGCACTGAGTCCACCAAGAATGGTGAGAGAAAGATTTCATCTAATTTTCCTCTCTCATCTTCAGGAGCACCTCCATACCTTAAAAGCTTAGAGGTGAACAACTCCAGGCCTGCTTTTGCCCTGCTGACTGCTCGAAAAGAGGAATAAAAAAGATATGACCCATGTCTATGAGTTCTCCAAGCACTAGAAAAACAAGGACAAAAGGATAAAGGAACTGCTTACCAGTACCGCCCACACCAGCTCCTCTAACCAAGCATTACAGTGCCACAGAAGTGACCACTGTGGTGAGCCATCCCTTACTACAATAATAAGTTACGTTTTACTTTGTTTTCTTTCTCTTTCTGGTATTTCAAATCGAAAGTACATGGAAATACCAACACTGGAAACATTCTGCTCTTGCTGATGTACCAATGAGCTCACTATGCTGTTTCTTGGAAATGTTATTCATCTCTATGCTTTGGACTATGAATTTAGCCTGGCATTTACTGTCTTTAAAACTTGTAAAATAGGCACAATGGTCTCAAAGTGCAACAGTAACCACTGCATCATTGAATGCTTCCTTCTGCCTCTTACTGAAGCACTTTGCATTTTTCACTTTAAAGTTACACTTCATTATTCATTTGTGACAGTGCCTCCATTCAGGCTGGAGACCCATTGCGCTACGCATCGTTCACAAGCTACACCACAATACTGGAATCTCAACCTCAGTAAGTTTGGGTTGAGATTTTGAAAGTAAAATAAGGAAAATAAAAAATATACCACTGGGGAAAAAAAAAACCCTTAAAAAAAGTTATCTTTTATGGAGAACATTATTCAGTCAATTCAAAGAGCTTTTAAGTTGTGTAGTCTTAAAGCAGACAGCAAAGTAAGAGTCGTAACAAAAAGAGCAAATAAGCACTAACCAACACCGTGAAGAGAACAAATGAGGCACAACTGGGTACTACCACATCTGTTTGCAAGGAAGACTGGCAAAACACACAGACAGCATAAAGCAACCAACTCTGACAGTTAAATCTGCAAAAGCTGCTAAATCATGTATGCACAAGGCAACACTACATTGCTTCAATTTTTTAGGTTTATGCTTGTGTAAGGCAACATCTCAATTGTCTGCCTATACGTCTGAGGTATGAGTGTATTTCAAGATTTTAAAGCAATGCAGAAGAATGTAAGCATAAGAAAAGTACGGCAAAATAATTTCCTATGATTACTTGCACTCTGTGCACTTTTACATAATAAAGGAAAACAAAGAAAAATTCTTAAGCATGAATGTTCACAAATCTGTGCATCTTAAAAAACAAAGAGATTTTCAAACTAGTTTTTCCTTCACACTGGAATACATACCAGTGACTGGATTTTCAGAAGTCATCTCTATCACATAGGATTTTAGAAAGGTTTTTAAACATACATATTAGGTTGGCAGGCAACGCCTGCATCATCTGCATCATTACCAATACTACTGACTTCTGCACTTCACTTTCTATAAAGTTTTCAGATGCTGTGACAGAACACAGCTGGAGTTTTCACCTTATCAATAATTCTTTCATCTTTGTTTTTCTTGGAGGTGTTTTCCATCATTTTGGAACAATTCAGCATTGATTACTAATATAGAGATGCTGTAGATACGAGTAGAGACAAAAGAACAATGCCGAATTCAAACCACGGTTCCCCATTTACATTCCACATAACCTGGATTGGTTAAACAGATGTCTCCCCAGCAAAGGAATTCCACAGCAGAGCAAGGTGCCAAAAAGCTTAGCATGCTGAACCTCTGGGTACTGGGGCTCAGTTACCCACTAGCAGGTCATAAGAGCTATGTTACAAATCACAGGGGAGTACACAGTGACCTGCACCAGACAACGATGACAAAATTGTTGGGGTCATAGAGACCACCAGCAGAGCTTCAGCACTAGGCCTCCTGTTTTTGTGGATAGATGGCATGAGGAAAGGATAGAGCAGGGAAACGTGACTGAACCTAAGGGTTGGCAACCAAAGCTGGAGAAACAAAGGAGAGAGTTTTGTGCCAATCAGGTAAAAGCAAGGGGTCGGTAGCAGTGTGGTTGTACCACTGTTATAGCTGCCATGGACCAACTGTGTTCTTCCTGTGCAGAGCAAACTTCTCTATAGGATCAACAAAGACTGCAAAATAAAAGCTACTCCAGAACTAGTGCTGGTAGTCCAAGTTGAGTGAACCAAGGTGAAAAGTACGAACGCAGCTCCATCCAGGATCTCTGTGTACCCATGCCTGGCCTCTCTGCTCTCACCAAGCGCCATCACTACAGCTCCAGACGTTTCAGGAGCCAGTCTCAAAGCTACCACTCCTTGCATTGCCACAAGTCAGCCATCCAGCTGTAGGGCTCAAGTTCCTGGTAGCAGGTTTCCCTTTAACACCTCTCCCCTCACACACAGCCCCAGAGCACAGGGAAGGATGGACTGAGAGAAGAGAAAGGCAAAAGGAGGAATGTCGCTGGATCTCTCCCTGTAGTAGCCACTGTGTTTTGTGGCTGGCTCCAGGACCATGGAAATGGACATGAAGACACCGTGATGGCTCAAAATGAATTTAGAACAACACATACTCTGCTTTTTTCTTACAAATAGCCCAATACTACAAAGAACTGGAAAATGATCCTAAATTCTGCTCAAAACAGAATAAATAACTCAAAGAGACTCTTCAGAATGAAGCACTAGGAAAAAACTGGTCTGAGCTATAGTTAAAGAGACAAAATTGAAAGGCACCTTGTGATTTAATGCTGGGTATTTATCAGTGATGATCCAAGATAAGCTGTTAGCTGTTGAGCTGAAGACATGTTCAGCAAAATATGCCTCATTCAAACATCTTGGTAAAATTTAATGCAGGATGTTACATTAATACCTGCCTAACGTTGCTCCTTTCAGCCATTACTAAATACAATATTCTTGGATACCTGTTCTGAATTATTGTAGTAGTCTAAGATAGTAAAAGTCTTGCCACATCCTGCTCTGAAGGTATAGTAGCTCTTTTCCACCAGGGATACTTTAGTTTGCTAGGAAATTAATCAAAGTGATTGACATGAAGAGAAGTTTAATTAATACTTTCTGGGGTTTTCCTGGAACCAGGTTTGAAAGGTCAAAAGAATCTCTCCTGGGAGCAATGGATGCCAGAAAATGGTCCTCTGCTCAGTGCAACAGTCTCAATCCTTCACCCTTGTTTCCCATTTTATCCTTTGCTTCCATGCATGCAGCAGCAACACACGTAAAGCTAATCACCCTTCCTTCCCCCTCGATCCTGGAACAAGCCACAGCCCGCTAGCAAAACCACTAAAGAGCACACATAATTCTCTCCCTTGGGAGATGAGAGAATGAACTGCACATGGTCTAAGTCATTGCTAAATCTTAATGCATAACTGGAGGAACATATGCCAAAGGGTGAGCTTTAGTTAAAACTTACACAGCAAGGGCTGCTGAGAAGAGGGAGGTTTTACTGTCACTGTCAAAAAGCACGAAACAGCATCCTCTGAGATGAGGAACCACCTCACTAAAAGAGACTTCGTGTTGCAGAGAATCCGCCTGCCTCATTCACAGGCCACCTGCTCTGAAAGCTATTCGTGTAATGCATAAACTTCTCTTAAGGCAGAGAAGGATTTAGTGTTTGTATTAAATATACAATGTACAGCCACCTACTGGCACCTTGCACAGGCTGAGGGCAGTCTGGAAAACATGAAGGCAGAACGTGGAATTGACAGTTTTTCAAAGATGACTTAGATGATCGGTTCCTATTAGATCTAACCAAATGTAAAACTCCAGAGCTCAAAAAAGCTTTACAAAAACTCAGTCTAAAACTCTCCCAAAGTAAACAGCTTGAGTCCTACTTAACTGAGGAAGCCAGAAAGCTGAAATATGCCACTGTATCCAACTGGAGATCGTTTTGCAAATTGCCTGAATGCACTACAAGGGTCAGCAAGAACACACAAGCCCTGAAAAGACTGAAAGGCACCCCAGCAATGGCAGCACACCATTGTTAAATATCTCATGGCGTTGAGCTGGGGACCTTGGGAGAAAATTAAGAGCTCAGCCCTGTAAAGGGCTCCTCATGCAGCTTGGAAAGCAACTCTTGTACAACCACTCATAAGCAGCAGAATGTGTTTCTTCTGGTAGGGCTCAGAGAGCGTTTCCAACATGCTGTAATTGCTTGCACGCTTATTGAAGAGGGGGGCAAGTGCAGGAGCAAGGCGATTAAAAGGAAAAAAATCCATTTACAGCACTGTGCTCCTTTTCAAGTTAAGTTTTCTTACATGACTCCCGTTTTAAGCACAACTACCGAGCTTCAGGCTGATGGAATGCTGCTGCAAGTACCGCAGCGGAGAATCTGACTTCATGTGCTATGGCATATATTGTTGGTGGCTCTGTTACTGCACTTTACAAGGGCATTTTTCTTGGTGTGGGAACACTGTTTTTCTTGGTGTGCAAGGCCTGCTATGGAAAAAGCAGAAGTGATGGGAATAAACTCCTTGAAATATTTTCTCTCAGAGTGAAAGCACAGATTTTAGAGCATCGCAAGGTATTAAAAATGTCTTCCAAAATTTATGTTCAAGCCTTCCCTTCATTTTAGAACTATGTAAAAAGATAAAAACATACCCAAGCTGCTTTTTTCCGTCTCTTAATATAGCTTCACTTGCTCTTCTTCAGAAACAAAAGTCTGTACTTCTTTCATAAACATACTCCACAATAGCTTCTGGATGCTAATTAAATTAGACTTAGTAGAATTCTCACCGGAAAAAAACCAAAATCTCCCCCCTCCCCAATTCTCTTTTTCCCTTGATGGAAAAGATGGAAGGAGGGGAATAAAATCTGACTGAGAAACACAAGGCTGATTCCCTCTCATAACTCGAGACTGAGAGCTGTTTTACAACTCCAATATGGATTTCCCATTTTGTGTTAGCTTGCCCTGCCACAACCCAATTCTAGCAGCAGCACAAAACCGCAGCCACGGGAGGTCCAGCAACCATCGCTGCAGCGGTGAACCAAGGGAGCCTGTGCTTGTATCTCACCCATCCCAAAGAGGACCAGAGGAATAAATCAGGATTTTCTCCTCACTGCTGCTCCATTACAGCCAGTCACAGCGGCACAAGACAATCCCAGACATCTGGAATCTCTGCAGACACACACAGCATGGGGAAGGGCACCAAAGGGAAAAACAAGAGGGAGGAAAAAAATAACTTGTATAATTTTCGGATTGAAGGGGGTTTTTTCTGTATTTCTTTCATCTATCAGTTTAATTAATTGCAGGGGGTAACACAACTGAAAGACCAAAAGAAATCAAACCCTGTCCTACAAAATCCTTCCTTCATTTGAAGGACCAAGGGATGGGAGAAAGAGATGCTCTTCCACTCTTAATGAATAAGACTGTCTCTATTGTAGACTATTTAATCTCCAACAATATTTTAAGATGACTAAGGATTCTTCCCAAATCCATTTTATTCAAAAAGGACCCAATTCTAACCACTTTATTTGTGCAAACAGGCTGCCTAAGTCCTAAAATACCATATCCTGCATTTGATAATTGCCAGGGGCTTTTGATACAAATTTGCCATGTAAAAAGACATCTATAAACAGTTGCTGCAAAGATTACTGTTCCTGGATTTGCCACACCTCTTTAAATGAAACACCGACCTACTCACTTGTCACAATCACTCCTCTCCACAGAGCTACAAAGACAGAAAAACCCTGAGAGATTTCTAACTGCGTAGATCAACAAGTCTGAGTTTGTGCAGTTTTCTTTCCACATTGATTCCCGCCCTGGGTGTGCAGTGCACTAGGATTTTGCATTTCACTCCAGCACACGCCATGATACAGCCCCAAACCTGCCAGAATCAGAAGATCCCAGTGCAAACTTGCCATCAAGATCTATACTGTGATGCTCTGAATGGAAGCATCTGCCTGTCAGAGTGCAACTCTCTAAAGCAGGTTACAGGATTTTCCAGCTAGCAATAGAATCCATGGAAGTTATAAAACCAGAAAATTGATAGACTTCCATCTGTTTAACCGATTGCTCTAATCAATATCCTTTCTCCCCGTAATGTTTTGTACAGACACAGTGTCTCAAATACATAACTGCAGAATCAATTCAGTTGGGAAGTATATAAAAGTTTCAATCCTACAAATGGCAAAACATTATGAACTGCTAAAGCTATCACAGTGCTTAGAGGCACAGAGTTTATTAAGGTAATCTGCAAAAAATCACTGTACAGAAAAAATGCTTGAAGTCCAACAATCAACAGATTTTCATGAGATAGCCAACTGCAATGATAATAATCTGGGGTAATTATCTGAAGATGATTTTCCTCTTGTTTCACCCTAACCTTACAATAGTGCTCTAAAAGGAGCTCCTCAGGGAAATGGCATCACCCAGAGTTCCCACGTGCCCAGATGTTTCTCTCATTATGTTACAAGCCTGTCAAGAAAAGGCAAATTCAGGGTTATTCTAATGATAGCAAACACCTCATAAAAAAACCTCTCCAAATTTACTTTTCCAAGGAACATCATTTTAAAAGGCATTTCCAGTGCCCATGAGGAAAGACAGCATCATTTATAAAACATTATTACCAGAAATCTTGCAGATATTAAAAAAAAACCATCCTGGAATGTCAAGCCGGTGATAAAACTGCAGCTCAAAACAGAGGCAGCATGGTGGGGCCTTACCCAAAGTGCACAGCTGAGCACTCCCAAGCAGGACGCCCACCAAGTTCAGCAAGAGGTTTTCTGAGTTAGCAGGACCTGACTCCAGGTTGAGACTTGGATGTTGAGTCTGCAGGTCTGGGTTCCCCGCTGCAGCTAGTGGGTTCATTTTGTGGACCACCACTTGGGGATCCCATGCAAACAAAAATCAGTACAGCCTGCACTCTCCTTACTTTTCCTTGTGCTTTATACTCTGATGGTACTATGATTCTTACCGAGATGGTGGAGTGCTTTATGTAAATTTAGGGTGATAAAAATTATACATTTTTCTGTCAGTTCCTTGCGTGACTTGGCGGTTGATTTTTCTTTTAACACCTGGGCACGGGAAGAAAGCTGGTCACGGCATATGCAGCTGACCAGAGATTTACAAGCTTTGTCTGGGAATGTTGGTGATTCTACAGCTTTGATCACTGTCTCCAACCATTACAAATGAATGGCAACATGTGATACTGAATAAAAAGAATCACCTGCAAAAATACGGAAACAGAACAAAAGAAGTTCTTTACCTCTGTTGGATATAATACACCGCTGGGTTTCACGGGAAAAGACTTTCAAAAGACTCGAATAAGCTAGCTGGGACACAGGCTTCACATCACGAGCACTGATCACCCTAAGTTTCTCGCCTATTTCAGGACTGAACGTCAGCCTGTCTCTGGACACTTTGCAAGGAAAGCCATACATTTTGGTCCAGTACTTCCCGAGACCATACACCTAGTTTTCCCATCTCGCTGACGGGAATGCTGTGCCCTCACAAAGGGGTGCCCTGGGTGGGACACGCCGTGCCTGACACGGCTGCTTCCATCCCTCGCCAGCCCCACAGGCTGCCCAGATGCGCCGGCCGTCGTCCGCTGCGGAACACGCGTGGAAGCCGCCCCGACGGCTCCAGCATGGCATCGAACGGCGGCGCGGGAGCAGCTCTGCCTTTGCCACCGCTTCTCCGACAGCGTAAAGCCAAGCGGGACAGGGGACATCCCCTGCCCGCTCGGGGAAAGCCCTCAGACGGGGAAACCCTCGGGGCCGGGACAGGCGTGGGCGGCGTGGGGAGGAGCAGCCGGCGGTCGGGGCAGGTGCACGACGCCGGCTCCCGTCAGCCCGGCCAGCCCCTGCTGCCCGGCCGCCTCCGACGGCCCCGGGGGACGCGGGAGGGTGGTGGGGGAGGCGGGGCGGCACTCACCTGCCGCTGGCTGTGGTTGCCGGCACCCGTGGGGGCGTGGGGCTCCCCGCTGCCGCCGCCACGCAGCACGGTGATGTGCAAGGTGAGCAGGAGCAGCCCCAGCAGCAGCAGCAGCTCGGCCGCCAGCCGCACCATCCTCTTGAGCCGGGCGGCTTTAGGGCCCCGCGGCGGCGGCGGCGGC
>WBMZ01011804.1:0-28335 GCA_013400975.1 Atrichornis clamosus
GAACCCTTCTACCCTCCAGCAGACCGGCACTCGCTCCCAGCTTGGTGTCAGCTGCAAATTTACTGATGGAGGACTCAATCCCCTCACCCAGACCATCAACGAAGATGTTAAACAGGACTGGCCCCACACTGATCCCTGGGGGACAGACACCACTGGTGACTGGCNTCTGGGCCCGGCCTCCAGCCAGTTCTTAACCCAGCCAAGGGTGCCCCTGTCCAGGCCATGGGCTGCAGCTTTTCCAGGGCTGTGCTGTGGGTGATGGTGTCAGAGGCTTTGCTGAAGTCCAGGTACACAACAGCCACAGCCTTCCCCACATCCACCAGGTGGGTCATAAAAGGTCTGGTTGGTAAGGCAGGACCTGCCCCTCCTAAACTCATCCTGGCTGTGTCTGATGCTTTGGCCGTCCTGTAGGTGCCGTGAGGTGGCACTCAAGATGATCTGTTCCAGATCCAAATAGATGATCTATTTGCAACGATCTATTTGCACAAAACAGGTCCATTTAGCCCACAGTCCAAATCCCAAGCAATCATATGGTTGCTTCAGCCCAGTATGAACCCTAAGTTTTAAAACATCCATGTGAGAGAGGTTATTAATTAATGCTAAATGCCACTCTAACATGTTTAAGTGTTTTGGGGGGTTTTTTTACCAGCTTTTTACAGAGGCAGAATTGAGTTTGTTTCTGTCTCAGTACCACCCAGCGCAATACTGTGGCTTTGTGCAAACATTGCAAATTTGACACAACACTATGAAATCTTGACACCTCAGTGAGATTTTTTTATCATTGTGTTTGATTGAGCTCAGGTTATATCAGAATTAACCCTGCTCATTGCCAATCCTGTGGATGAACTTTCACAGGAGTGTTTTGTCTCTATAATCATTTTTCCCAGACCATAACACACCTTTTCAGGATTCTTTAAGACCTCCAACTTCCAACACATATTATCTCATTCTTTCAGCAAATTTAATTTTCTGTGCCATACAAAACTGGCTACAACCATTCAAGTTTCTACACTGACGTGAAAAAGCTCGTGTTCCTCTTTCCAAATTTGAGATTAATTCTGGACAGCTCTATTTAATCAATCCCAGCATGAAGCTGGAAGGGAAATACAAGGCAGGTTATGACCAAGGCTATGTTTTGTGCCTTCCAAGCACCAGCTCTAGAAAGGTTTTGCAAAACCGAATACTGAGCAATACTGCATATTTTGCAACACTAAGCTTTTCAGAAAACCAATAGCAAAGGATCTCCCCTTTTCTCTGGCCCTTATTTCAGTGCACTAAACATCTAATTCTTTTAAGATCTCTAGCTTGAAGTGCAATGTTTGCTTTCCAAGTCCTCTGTAATTCTGGATTTTTTGAAGGATGGACTTCTAGGTAAAGCCATTGTAATTACTATGTGAAAAGTTTTCCTTGTGTACAGTGTATTAGACCACGCTCATTCTGGGTGTTTAGGATGACCATAAAAATAGCATTTTGCCAAATTATTCAGTTCTATGTTTAAAATGTCAGCACTTCTCTCTGGCAACATTAAGTATAATTAAATACCAAACTTCATAGCCAAGTAGCATTAAGTGTGCAACACCTTGACAAAAGTGATGTATTGGTGAGGATTCATTGAGAAAATTCATTAGGTTCATACTGATTTGTGATAAGTTTATCGACTTTGTTTGATCTTCAATTAGTCAGAAAATAATTGTATTTACATATGGCTGGATTTATCCAGTATGTTGGGAAAGGTTCAATGTATTTGGCAAGAAATGAAACTTTTGGCAAAGAAAGATTGCATCTGCATTTGTAGATCTTATGGGAAAAAGTTGTATCATCAGGGCAGTGTAATATGACACATTTAAATATTTCATTAGCACCAATACAAGCATACACGGGGCAATCTTTTCCAGTTTAGCCTTTTGCACCTCTAATTTTTTTTATTTCTTTTTATTTTCAAAGAAGCCTGTGCTGATTCAAATCCAGTTGTAATATGTCTCAAATCCCTTCTCACAATGACTTGGTCACCAACATAGAAATGTTAATAATCATATTCACAAAAACACGCACACACAGTGCTGGTTCTCAAGACCTGACTGCTCACACTCACAGCAAAAGAGATACCGAATATAGCTGTCTCTCATAGATCCTGTAGAAATTTAACACTACATCTTCACCAGTTACACATGTACTGCTCACAGTAGCTGTTCATGCATTTTTGTTTGGGGTATGCACCTTTACAATATTAATATGTTATTAATTGAGAGCCCAGTGCCTGCAGATGCACGAGCACACACTTTAATGCATGGAAACCACTGCTGTACTCAAGCACACTGAACTCCTGAGCACACCAAAACCTTTAGAACATGAAAGCGTACAAGACATTACAATATGCTGCATGACCCCAAGGTGCTTAATAGCTTAGCAAATACACCACATTTCAAAAACAAAATCTTTCTAACTTAAACATTTTTAGTGGTATCTCAACATTCCACCAATAAATGCAGCCTACTAATAAATGTTTTCTTTTTCATTGCATCCAGGCCCACCTACAGGCTAGGCAGAGAAGGAATTCTTTACTGCGAGGCATTGACACAGCTTGCCCAGAGAAGCTGTGCCTTCCCTATCCCTGGAAGTGTCTAAGGCTGTGTTGGATGGGGCTTGGAGCAACCTGGGATAGTGGAAGGAGTCCCTGCATAGGGGGGTTCAAAGAGATGACCTTTAAGTCCCTTCCAACCCAAACCATTCTGGGATTCTAACTCTTTCTTTCCAAAACACTACATTATTGCAGGCAGACAACATGTGACATTTAAGGAGAAGGTTAAAATTCAAATCAGGGAACATAGGATATAAAAAACCTTTTTAATTTAGGAGTCTCCAGTGCCTCTAACAAGGTTCACTGCCAAGATGTCCCATGTGTGAACCACATGAACAAGGAAAACACATGGGAGATGAGATAATGTCACATTCATGTTAAGTGATTTTTCTTATCCCTATAGAGATACTAAAAAAATTAACTTTAGGTATAGTTAATTTAAGTAATTATGAAGGTATCTACTGCAAAGGTATTAAAACAAAAAAGGTAAAGTAATTCAGGAAATAGGTGACATGTCATTTGAGTGTGAAAAGAATGGGAAATTATCATAAAGATTTACAAGATCATTATACAAAAATCTGCTAATATTCTCAAATGTTCTTAGTAAAAATATTTTCAGTTCCTTTTTTCCCTTCATCTTCCTCCTTCCCGTAAAATTTACAATGACTTACTGATCCTCAGGGAAGAGTTTCCAACAGTTTTCAGAGGGTAAATGATAAACATTAATTTTTAGCCAAGGTACAGTCAGATACACTAAGATACTCAATTATTTTCAGGAACCTTCATTGGACATCAACTGCCCAGATCAATTACAGAACAGGGAAATTGTTCCAAAGCATGGCAGTTCTTTGCCACAAAAACATAATGCAGCTCTCAGAGAGTCAAGACTAGCCACGAATTTATCAATATATTGAATACTCAAATGCTCTTTTGAAAGTCATAGGAATTCTTTAGAGCAAGTTATGCACTCCCAGCACATGGTGCCCAACACAAGGTGCCCAGCTTAAATCTGCAGTACAACTTATATTCGAAGAAGTCTGCCACTGAATTTGCATGAGACAGTGTTTTAAAGAGTTAAAACGGAATTTGTGAGAAGAAAATTCAGTTCTGAAATGGTCTGATATTATAGGGGTGCATGGCATTGGTCAAGCATTCCACACAGGAGCAATGCAACTGAAGCTACATTTTATTCTCTTCAGAAATTAAAAAAGCAGTCCAGCACATTATAATTATTTATATCATGGTTGATTCACTGAAATACATAAATATAGGTTTGTCTCTAAGCATTCAAATAAATTTTAGAGAAATAAAACTACACAAGCAAAGGGTATTTTCAATGCAGTTTTTGTATTATTCATATAATGCCACCCTCAATTCCATCATAGTTTAAAATCATAGAATGATTGGGGCTGAGATGGATGTCTGGAGGTTTTCTTGTCCAGTCTCCTGCTCCAAGGAAGGCAATCCTCTCGTTTATACCAGGCTGCTCAGCCTTGTCCAGTAAAGTTCTGGAGATCTTCAATGATGGAAATTCCACAGTCTCTCAGGGACATCCATTCCAGCACTTAAGCACTTCCATTAACGAAAGAAAAGAATTGTAGCAAATTACTTGTTTTGATTATGTCATCTGACAGGTGAGCTTATCTGTTCTCAAAAAATCCTGTTTCCAATCCTTCTCTTATATAGAATAACAGCAGCACAGGACTCAAAAAATTGCCATTCAAGTGATATTTACTGACTTAATCTGCTTTTAGGCTGAGGGCCACAATATTTAATTTCCTGCCTCTCCATGGGTATGCATGTGGTGGGTACCACAAACAACATAGCCATGGAAGGCTAGATATTAGGATAAGGAGGTTGGAAATAGATGATCCTGAAGGTGTCTTCCAACCCAAGGCACTCTATGTTCAAAATTACTACTAATTAGTAGCAACTAATTAGCTAATACCACGGGGCTTTCCTCACAATTATGTCAACAATCCAACCCTGGAGCTCAGCTCATGAGGTGTTTTCAGCTTCATTTGAGTAGCCTGGACGAAGTGCTGGCCATTTCACTGGTCACCCAGCAATGCACAAAACCCTACTGACTATAAATTGTTACTTCCCACCCACACAGAGATCCCTCTCTGATTCCAGATGGATCTGCAGGGAGAGTCATCATTTGTGCGCAATGTCAACAGATGAACCTTTTCATCTTTCCTTAGGTTATGACATCTTTTCCCAAAAGAAAAGCCCTCCCCCAAGCAGTCTCTAATCATCTCCACGTTTTTCCCAGGACGTGAGTGGGTTGATGACTTCCCTTCTGCTTCCGTTTCTCCGTGCTGTGCTTTGCCTTGCAGGGGCATCAGCTGGTTTTCCCATCTTTCAAAGGGCCACCAAGAAAACTTGGTGCCTTCTCCTCACACCAAGACCTGCCGGAAAACTGGGTTTCTGTTCTGTCCTCCTTCCCTCAGGGCCCAGGGGATGCAAAAGAGGAAGGCTGATGGAGACATCTGGCAAGGACCTGCCCACCTCACTGTTGCTCAAAACAACATTGACTCAAGGTTGCATAAAGAGTATTTAAATCTTCTTTGATTTCAATGGACCTCAGTGTCAGCGCAAGCACTGAACACAGTTCTAATTACCATTCTCCTGCCTACATCATCCTACCATCTGAATCAAAATAAATCTGAGGGACTGTAATAAAAAACACTTGGCAGCACTTCTGTGTTGCAACAACGTACTGTATGGTTCCACCGATATTCCTTAAGTGAAAACCAATATTGTTCCATTGGATACTTCCAGCAGGCATAACTAACTTATATTTCCCATTATTTAAAAAAAAACACACACACACAAAAAGATAGAGAAAGGAAGAAAGTACAATACTGAATAATTCAGTTTTATCCAGATTAAAGGATTTTTGCTGTGATTTCAGTATGTTACACATTCAATGTCTCAAGTATTGCATCAGATCAAACCTTAAGGCAAGAGAAAAAAATTAAAAGATGTGGAGAGAGAGAGAGAGAGAGAGAGAGAGAGGGAGAGAAAAGACTTTGTTTTCTTTCTTGAAAAAAAGTACATCACACAAAATCTAGCACGCATCCAATACAAAAGGAACCTGAAATCCAAATCCCATTATTTTCTATTGTTCAGACAGAAATTTTGATTTCTTTCTTCCTGTGTTTTTTAGTGGATTTAGTTTTTATTTTAGGAGTCTTGAGCTAATCACAACATGTTGACTAGGTCAGCCTTAGGAAAATATATTGATAGAAGAGCTGGGAAATCTTTTTGGCATAAATACATAAGCATTTCAAGTGATCTGATAAGACTGGACTTGGTGCCACTCCATATAAATTAAAATTCCTAAGATTTCCTTCAGACCTTCACCCTGCATGCTAAGTATCTCAGTTTGATGTTGTTTTATTAAATACTCCAAAATGACTGTAATGCAGATGCTGAGACTCAGGGATACATAAATTTTTTTTTTTTTAAACCTTCAAAGAGAAACAAACTGCAGCACAGTTAGTGCCACCTCCAGAAGCTTTGTGATAAACCCTCAGGCAAGACAGAAACTGTCACAGGATGTATCAACTCTGAATAAGTCTGCTATGAAACCGTTTGTGGGACACTGAGGAGAACAGGAGTCCAGAGAAGGGGAACTGCAGGTCATTCTGCCCTGGAATTAAGAGAACATAAACATCCCCAGCTGGGAAGTACTAAGGATACACAAACTCTGCCTTAAATGAGAGTTTTTTTGATGTAAATGAACACGGTGAATCTGTTCTAGAACGACTGAGGTAAGTTTCTGCACAGAAAGTGCTCAAGGGATACCCTTTCCTTCAGGAAAAGTTTCTGTAGAGGAAAACTCACCCAGTTTTCCCTTATCAAAGTTTACTATTATCTTTAAAATGGATTTTAAAGTTCAAAAAAGGTCACTGAAGAGCAGACACAGTTCCTGATAACTTCAGTGAAGGGTGCTTCAGAACAGAGAAGGGATCATTACATCTCTTTTTTTGGTACATGACCAAAAAAATGAAAAAAAAAACTTAGAAAAAATAGACTTTCTTGGTTATGCAAGACTCTGATTCTTGGCCAACTTTGGATCATAATCCCTATTATTTCAAAATATTTTGCTGGAAATTCTGCAGGACTCTTACTAAACAAATAACTGCACTGTTGGACTGCAACTTGCCTGCTTCTGAGTGTAACCTTCTCCATCATACTGGGGACAAGATTTCATCAGAGTATTCACCAACATTTTTATGAAAACTCTGAAAGGAAAAAAGGTATAACTAAACAGAAAAAAACCAAACCAAACCAAACCAAATCAAACCAGGTCTAAGTTTAAGGATTCTGCATTTTCTAGACAGTTCAATGAAATTCTCCACAAAGACTTTTCAAATCCTAAATGATCTTTCTTTCTGAATTCTGTAGAGAAACTCAATATACAGTAACTTGACAGTGAAACAAAAACAGACTCAGGTTTCAGTTCTGCAGAATTCTCTCTCCTGTGAGATCATCAGGTATCTGCTGTGTGTTTTGCATTGGTGTGAAACTAGAAGCAAAAATTTCAAAGCCTTAATTTTTCATCGAACAGACTTCTTATTTCCTTGCCAGCCTCAAAACGTATTTACTCGCAGTCCGTCAGACTCCAGTGAAGACAGACACCTGAGTTTCATCCCGCACTAGCCTGCCCACTGCTGTCATGTCAAAGGATGCCTCGTGCACCTCTCCAGCTCATTCACGCCCCAGCCCTGGCTCTGCAGCCCCGCTGAGTCAGCACACACACACGGTTGTAGCACAGAGCAGCCTGTTAATCTGTAATACAGGAAATCTCGAGTGTTTGCCATGTAAAACCCAGTAAAACACCTTTAATGAGATCATTCATGGTATTGGGACCACTTCAAAGTACAGTCTTGGCGAATAAACTCCTTATCCAGTTTAGAACACAAATGCACCCGGTGCACAGCACTGCTCCAACGCCGCTGTCCACAGGCTTCAGTGAGAATAAGGTTTGCACTCCAGTCAAGACAAGATCTCTAGAGGGTCCTTTGACATTTCATTAATCTGTCTAAAGTGGATGAAAAAATATAAACTCTATGTTGGACTACGACTTTTTAAACAGTGGCTCTTTAAACAGAGGCTACTGAAAAAACCAAATTTTTATTCCATATTTTCCAAATCAAGCAACTTCCACTTGCCATCACCCCAGCAAATGCTATTTGACTATCAGAAGGGTCAGTATCACCAAAAGCAGTGTTTTCTTGCGAGGAATCTTTGTGTTCCTTTTCAAATTGCACATTTTTACCTGATTGCTTCCTCATGAACAACCCCAGTCAAGTTGATTGCAAACGGCACAAATATCCCAGAAGTGAATCACAATTCAGGGAAAAAAGCAAACAAACATACAACTGAAAACAAATTTGTTTTTTGCCTTGTTTTGTCAGTCTCAGAAGATGGAAGTATTGTAACACAAATACATACTGTTAGTTTCCTCAGTTGCAAAAAGCCTGATTTAATCTAAGCCATATTTACTGCACAAAGGGCCTAATCCGAGTGTAACATTGTGGATAAGAATTATCATATCCACTCTCAGGTCAAAATTTAGTTTCTCAAATCACTGCTCTGAGTTTGCAGATTCTTCTGTTCAGCAGTTTTATAGAAGCTCAGAGACTCAAGAAGACCAGAAAACTGGGTGAGTACGTGCACAGCAAAACAAAATCACATCACTAATGCATTACATTTGCAGATTTTTTTTAAAATCACCACTAAAATGCCCTAACATCAGGGCCAGGAGCTAGACTGGATGATCCTTGTGAGCCCCTTCCAGCTCAGCATCTTCTGAGATTCTGTGACTTTATTTCTAGATGACAACATGCTCTTTTGAAAGGTGTGTTCAAGGCCACAGCAGTTGTCTTCTTCTCCTTCTGACAAATATTTACAAGACTTTTACCTCACAATAACATTTTCAGCTGTTCACAGACACCAGTGAAGGTGCCACACAGTTCATGTTGCGAGGTTTCTTCAAGTCCATTCCCAGAGACAGCTGGATTGCCTTAAATTTCCAAGAACTTACCTTCAGGTAGAGAATGCAAAAATAATTTAGTTGCACACAAACGAAATTTGTAGAGAATGTTGAAGTCATTTGTTGAATGTGGAAGGTGGCAGTACCATGCCACCAAATAAGAAACTCCCACAGGTGTAGAGGTGACTCCAATTAGGAATGTGATGAATCTGGGCATTCATCAGGAGTCAGTGAGAGCTGATTCTACCAAAAGCCCAGAGCTGACTCTGTCCCACATCCTCAATGCACAATATACCTTGAAAGGATTCAGGCAGCCCAAAAACCCACCTGTATCTGGTCTGCATCAAAAGCAGCATGGGCAGCACATCAAGGGACGGAATTCTGCCCCTCTCCCCCTCAGGTGAGACCCCACCTGCAGAGCGGCCTCCAGCCCTGTGGCCCAGCACAGGAAGGACATGGAGCTGCTGGAGTGCCTCTGGACTCTGGACTCTAGTTCCAACCTCCTTATCCTATCCAAAGGCACCAGGATGATCAGAGGGATGGAGCAGCTCTGCTGTGAGGAAAGGCTGGGAAAATTGGGATGGTTCAGCCTGGAAAAGAGAAGTTTCAGGGTGACTTAATTGCAGCCTTCCAGTACCTGAAGGGACCCAAAGAGAAAGTTGGAGAGGGACAGTTTACAAGGGCCTGGAGTGACAGGACAGGGGGAGAGTGCTTTCAAACGGACAAAGAGTAGGTTTAGGGTGGATATTAGGAAGAAATTCTTCCCTATGAGTGTGGTGAGGCCCTGACACAGGTTGCCCAGAGAAGCTGTGGCTGCCCCAGCCCTGGAAGTGTCCAAGGCCAGGTTGGACAGGGCTTGGAGCAACCTGGGACAGTGGGAGGTGTCCTTGTCCATGGCAGGGGGGTTGGAACTGGATGATCATTAGGGTCCTTCCAGCCATGCCATTCTCTCATTCTGTGATCCAATGAGCACATGGATATTGAATCACCTAAAGAAATGTTCACGTACACGTGATCATCACAGATTAAAGCTGTAGATTTAATAATATGCATTAGTCTGTTGTCAGCAACACCTGAATGCAGTGAATTTGACCCAAATATCCAAGCATCTCACAGGAGAGCAGAGGAGAAGCTCCAGTTAGGCTTCCTCAGTATTCCTAAAGGGTTTTGTTGCTGTGCATGAGCAGTGCCTCCAGCATGCACCACACCCCAGAGATTCAATCCACTGCAGCAATGCAAATGCTTTTCAAGCACGCAGAGGAGCTCACCCATGTCCCACACTCCCTGACCTCTGCTTAAGTTCTGCAGGTCTGAAGCTTTCAGCCATGCTCACTCTGAGCACAGCAAACCTTGTGTTTCCCTTCAGGAAACATCCATGCACGAGCAGCACACATCCAGATTTCTGACATAGAAATCCAGCTGCTCCAGACAGTGCTCCTGTAACACAGAAGATGATCTTGGCTGTGCAGGAGGATTTTTCTTCTGTGTATGAGTACTGTATGTGCCTTAGTATAAATATGCACGTAATACTTCTGATAAAGTCAGCATGCTGGGCTCACTTCCAAATGAGTTGTTTAAAACACACGGTATTGATGGATTGAGGATGCATGAACTGAGAACTGTTTGGACTCAAACACATCCAATCACTTTTTGCTTGTAACAACACGTCTAAAGCACAGATCTTTTGACATCACTGAATGTGCATTCTGGAATGTGGCTGTGCAACAAAATCTGATAAAAAAAGATGAAGACAGACCTGCAAAAAAAAAAAAGGTTATGGCTGTTTCTGCTCTGAAATTGAATAAATGTGTTCCAGAGAAAGGAATTCTGGCTGATGAGCCGGTGCACACTTCAAATCCAAGAACAGCACTGAAACTGGAGCTAAACAACAATAAAGACTTTATAAGAAAGCAAATTCGCGTGATTGTTGACGTAGACTTTGCAAAACATTAGAAAAAACAAACCTTTCATGCAAAGTTGTGCTGCTTCTTAAATCTCTTGCAAGAAAGAATTGCAGGACATTTGATGATTGATGTCTATTCAGACACCCTCTTTATGTTTTAGCCCTTTCCCTAAGTGTTTAAAAAATACTACCTGCTCTACAAGTTTCAACACAGAATCTGAATACCTGAATATTCAAGATATCTGAATATCTCTGTGAGCCAGCAGTGCAAATATTTGAAATAAAGAAGCCTCACAGTGATGCCTACGTAAAGCTACAAAACTCTCTGGGCTCATTATCTCATCCTGGTTTCAGAGTTATCAATTAATTTTGCCTGTGGAATAATTTTATAGTTGATAGTGTGAAGAACCTCAGGTGAACTTTTCAGTCTCAGGAGGAAGACACAGGCTGTTCTTGCAAATCAAATTTTGCTTGCAAAATAGCGAAATTGGACACAACAAAGGGCTACAGGGACTGAGGGAACATTAGAAGGGAAAAAAAAAATCCACAGTGTCTCTACTTCTTTGTTAGTGGAAAAAAAGTTATCTTTTCCAAATAGAAATATTTTATCTAAAAGTCACTTGTCAAACAATGTACGTTTTCTGACATTACCTTAGACATTACCTTCATACATTACCTGTTTTCTTATCCTCTCTGTTGCCATATATTAGCCAAGAAAAGTCAAACTCTTCATTGCAAAAATACACTGCTCTACCAACGCACACAGCAAGGCTGGGTTTGTCACTTTTCCTAAAATAGGCTAGTGCAGGATAAGTTTTCACCATCTTGCAGAGTTCTACCGTGTACTTCTGACACCTACTTTGTTTCCCCACTATACCAGCTGAATTGCAGGCTATCTTAGGAGTCAAAAAGCAGAGGTAAGTGGTGAATTTGCTTAGTAAAATATATCCTCATGGATGAAAACTAAAAAAAAATCACTGTTAGTCTACTTATTCACAGAAACAGCATCCTTCCTGTGTTTGTGCTCTGTGCAGAACCCACTTTGGCATTTAATAAGCAATTTGCCTAAAAATCCCACTTTAAAAAATTCATCGTCCTCATCCTCCCAGGCAAGGTTTCTTAAAATACAGATTTGACATCATATATCCTTTTCAATTGAAATTTCAGCCAGGCTTTCTTTGCCTCTGTGTTCAATACCAGTGGTGTGTTCAGGGGTCCCAGTGCGCTGAGCTGGAGAACCATGGCTGTGAGAATGATCAGCTCAAAGCTGACCCTGAATTGGTGCAGGATCTGCTGCTCCAGCTGGATCCCTCTAAGTCCATGGGGCCTGGCGGGATTTATCCAAGAACACTCAAAGAGCTGGTTGATGTCATTGCAAGACCTCAATGATTTTTGAATGGTCATGTGAATCTGGAGAGGTCCCAGGTGAATTCTCTTGGCTTTTCTTTGGAGGAGAAGTATTCTAGCTCTGATATGTCCATGTCTCTCTTGTCCAGTGGGCCCCAGAGCTGAATGACGTTCTCCAGGTGGGGTCTCACAAGACCTGAGGGGCAGAATCACCTCCCTTGACCTTCTGACTACCCTTTCATGCTGCCCAGGAGAGAACTTGCTTTCTGGGCTGTGGGCACACATTGCCAGCTCACACCCAAGTTTTCCTCCACTGGTAGCCCCAAGTCATTTTTCACAGGGGTCCTCTCAATCCCTTCATTCCTCAGTCTGTGCAGATATTTTGCCCTATTTTCATAGAATCGCAGAATATAGTGAGTCGGAAGGGACCCCCAAGGATCATCAAGTCCAACTCCTGGCCCTGCACGGGAGCCCCAACAATCCCAGCCTGTGCCTGAGAGCATTGCCCAAAAGCTCCTGGAGCTCTGGCAGCCCTGGGGCTGTGACCATTCCCCTGGGGAGCCTGCTCAGTGCCCACCATCCTCTGGAGGAAGAACCTTTTCCCAAATATCCAACCTAATCCTCCCCTGACACAACTGCAGGCCATTCCCACAAGTCCTGTCACTGATTGCGAGAATAAAGAGATCAGTGTCTGCCCTTCCTCTTCCTCTCATGAGGATCGTGAAGACTTCAGTGAGGTCTCCCCTGAATCTCCTCTTCTCCAGGCTGAACAAACCCATTCCCTGTTGTCCTATCGCTGCATGTTTTTTTCAATAGTCTCTCCCCATTTTTCTTGCAGGCTCCCTCCAGGTACTAGAAAGCTGCAATTAGGTCACCCTAAATCTTCTCTTTTCCAGGCTGAACAATCCAAATTTTCTTAGCCTTTCCTCATAGGAGAGGTGCTCCATCCCTGCATTTCTCAGCCGTTTTCATGTCCCTCCTTTGGACTAGCTCAAACAGTTCCATGTCCTTCTTGTGCTGGGACCTCAGAGCTGGAGGCAGCTCTGCTGTAAGGGTCTCACCCCAGAGTGGAGCAGAGGGGCAAAATCACCTCCCTCAACCTGCTGGCCATGCTTCTGGCCAGCTTGAAGTCCTCACTGAGTGATTACATTTAAAAGTCTAAATCGGCTAAACTGTTTCTCCCACCTCCTTGCTTCAGTTCACATTAAATCCACTTTGTTTTCAACACATTTGGCTCCAGCAAGGCATCATCCTGTTACCGGTCATGACCTGGTACAGAGCTGACAGGGTACATGTAGCTGAATATCTGCCCGGGGGTGTGGAGGAGGTGCTAATCCAGCACACCCTGGGCTGTGTTGTGTGTTCTCTCCCAGTTTGGACAGTATGTACACAAAGCACGGCTGGCCTCAGGTAGGGCCTGTGCTCCACGCGCCAAAGGGCTGCACAGCCGCATTTTCCCCAGCTTAATCCTTTTCCAGAACATGTTCCATATGGTTTAGCAGCGAGTTTATTCCAACTGCCCCCTTCTGGTGTGTCAGGGTCAGGCATTACAGCCACGTATGGAGGGAAACATCCCCAGAGTGGGAATGGCTCTGTGGAAAACAGCCAGCCCTGCTGCCTGCTTCCATTTGAGTTTGCACATCACCTGAGTGTGTTCTCCTCTTGTATTCTCTGCAGGGCCCATCAGAGCCTCAGCGGGGGACAGAGGCTGGCAGTAGGAAGGAAGGAGAGGAAAACAAAAAAACAAAAAAGCCTGGCAAGCTGAGGGAAATGTCCAAAATCTGATAACAAGGGTGGAGTAACCAGGGGGGAAAGGAGAGCAAGATGCAGAGCTGAGGAAAAAAAAAAGGAAAAAAAAAACCTGAAAAACATCTGCAATGAACCAGATATCAACTAGAACTGAAATGTTAATTCAGAGCACCCTTCTAGCCAGGGAAAAAAGTTGAACAAATAGATTAAAATAAAATGCCAAGCTCTGGATTTAAGTACCTCACCCTTCCCAAACAAGAAAGCAAAACCCAAAAGTCTGGAAACTGGATTAAATAAGTCATATTTTGTTAAACATTTTCAGTGCCAAAATCAGGGTATTGGCACAAGATCCAGTAGAAACATGATTGTGTGTTTGTCTTTACTGAAATTGCAATCTCAATAAATAAAAAAAAGAAAAGTAGATAATAGAGCATAACAGCAGTGCAAATAAAATAGTCAGGGGTCAGTACCATACAACATCATTGCATCATTTCAATACAAAAGTCACATTGAAGTCGCACATGAAGTCTTATTTGCCAGAAAACATGTTGAGGCAGGGACAGGGAGGGGAGAAAGAATAGTCCAATCTCATTTGATTTTATTTTTTTAATGTCTGATTAAAAAGTTACTGTGACACATTTTTTATAGAATAAAAATAATGCTTTTCTTAATGAAAGGAAAACAGGGTTCTGGTGGGAGAACAGCAAAACCGTACTGTAGATTTTCTGAACACAACCAATATTTTTTGTCAAAAAGTGAAAAGAGGAAGTGGGAGTAGAAGGAAGAAGGTCTCTTAGAAACTTAAGGTGAGGAATTCCTCATACTTTAAAGACCACTAGGATTGTTTTAAACAACGGTCAAAAAATCTCTAAAAGGCACACCCCTCAAAGTAAACAAAATAGGGTAAGGTGCTGACAGTTGACAAATTGGCAATGGTAACACTCTTGCTTGATTGTGCAGTGTGCTACAGCTCTACCTGATGATACCATGCTATCGGAGGGGGAAGGCATTGGGAGCCCCCGCGCTACCTGTGATGATCAGAACTCACTAAACAGACTTCCCCGACCTAAGTGGCAGCGTGGGGATAGAGGAATGTCCACGTGAACCCTCCAGAAACGAGCTCTGAACTACTGCAGGAAGAAAGGAATGAACGTGTAAGGATCCAGCTGTGGCTCCAAAGTGTTTCCCAAACTCCCCACCCATGCTCAGGCTCTGATCTCATCCCTATCACAGTTCCCTACCACAGTGAGAAACAGTTGCTCACCAAGTCCACCTACTACGAGTGGGAAACCTGAGCAAGCAAGCTGGGAGGAAGCTGTAGGACACGGTGGCCAGGCTTCTGAAGCTTCAGCCCAAGAGAACAAGTCACAGAGTGGGAAATGAGTCATGCTATTGATTTCTTGAAAGGAAAAGAAGAACCATGGGGGAAGGCAGAGAAAACATTTAGGCAACTTTGCTCCCTTCACCTCCCTGCTGCCACCACCAAAAATAAAATCCCAGATGGAAATTAGTGTTTATAGGGAAACAAAAGAGTCATAGGATTTTGGTAAGCCTTTGAAATATTAGATAAACTATCTTACCATTGGAAAGTCCACTGATAATAGTTCTCCTACAGAGGCCTCCAGACAGTTCATCTTCAATTTGTCCAACTGGGAAAATTGGCTTTCATTACTGTTAGCAAACACCCAGTAGTCCTGTGCTTCACATCACTAAGTATTACTGCACTACTTTGCTAGCTAGATTTTACTATCAGAAAACTATCAAAATATTCAAAAAGGCTAATGAAAGTAGCTTTTGCTTTACCTATTAACCTCTTCTCTCCCCGAACTATCCTTACATAGGGACAACAGAGTCACAGATTGGCTGAGGTTCAGAAGGACCTCTGGAGGTCACCTTTTCTGACTCACAGAGTCACCTAGAACAGGTTGCCCATGACCATGTTCAGCTTTTTAATATCACCGAGGATGGAGACTCCACAATGTCCTTCTGCAACCTGTGCCAGTGCTTGGTCAACCTCACAATAAAAAGGTGGGGTTTGGTCTTCTACCTGTGTAGAACCCAAGAGATAATTGCCATGTGTTTAGGCTGTCTTAGAAATACATGAGCCACATTAGAGACACATCCATTTCAGGGCCTGTGGTGGAGAATTGATCAATCTTAACCGTGTGACAGATCCAGGTCTGATTTAAAGGAAAAGTGTGGGGGCTTTTGATTGAATTCTTCAGTGATCATAGCTATCCCTCAGCGCCCTGAAACAAAACACATGGCATTCATTTAGGAAGAAACTCTTTACCCTGAGGGTGATGATGCACTGACACAGGTTGCCCAGAGAAGCTGTGGATCCCCGGAAGTGTTCAAAGCCAGCTTGAACAGGTCTTGGAGCAACCTGGTCTAGTGGAAGGTGTCCCTGCCCATGCCAGGGGGTGGAACCAAATAATTTCTAAGGTGCTTTCCAACCCAAACCATTCTGGGATTCTATTCTATAATTCCTACAACAGGAAGGACATGAAGCCCAGAAACTATGTAGAATTCAGCATGGCTTTGCTCAAATGGAAGAATAGGAGAGGGGATTATTGGAACGGTAGGTCCTAGGAAGAATCAGAGCAGCCCTGAAACATCAGTCTGACATATATAAATTCAGTTTCTACTGAAAATAAACTACATTGCTTCAATCAATTTCCAAATGGAAAGCTGGAAGTTTGGGAGTTTCAACAAATGTCAAAATATTCCATGGTAAGGGAAAAAAGAAAACTAAAATAAAGCCAGACCAAGCAATGGATGACCAATTTGAGTACTGATCACTTGATGCTATCAGAGATTAAACCATTCCAAAAATAAGATCTGCACAAGAATTACATGAAGTTTTGCTGTATAAAACCTACTGGAATGACTGTAAATAAAACTGATCGAGCCTTACTTGACACTAAACCTGGAGACAAACAGAATATCAGTTTTCCAGTCAGGCTACAGGTTTAAGTCCCTAATAATTTATAACACAGCCAGTTACAGAAACATCATTCCAGTCACAGAATTAGAGTTTGACTTTAATAACATGAAGTAACTCTCTCTGTACAAGTCACAGAGGATGACTGAGCTCTAGAACACATTTGACATTTAGGACTGATTTTACAGTCTTGTTCTTACAAAAATAACCTGTATTCATGTAGGTTTTCCTAATTCATGTATTTTTAGACTGTTACTTACAGCTGAAATCTGTGTTTACCTATGTGTGCTCCAACAAGAGACAATAAAGCATTGAAAAAAACCCTAAAGCATAAATTGATTCCTTACACACGTAAAATAAAATCTCACAAGATTGTATAGCTTCAGTTCATCTCATATTTTAACCAAAAGGAGTTATGGCCCCCCTCACATTTTCCATTTGAATATTCAGAGGAACCACACTTCCTGTGGAAATCAGACTCATAAGCCTGACTGCTGTGTCTATTTCCACATCCTTCTAACATCGCCATCCCAGGCACATCTGCCTGTGCTCCAGCAAGGAGAATTTTGTTCTCTGCAGGACAGAGATGGTTCACCTTTCAACCTTCTGTCAGAGAATACTGCTATAAAATCCAATAGATACATACAGCAACTCCCCCACTACCTTCTCTTTCAAAGCAAACACTCCCATGAAAATTCAGCCTCTATCTATCTTGAGACTTTGATCTTCCATTGATTTCCTACCCTCTTGGCATCCCCTTTTGAACTCTCCCTTTTGTTAGTTTAGGCAGATGTGCAGCTTCCCAGTGCCTGGGGCTGGGATTGGGATCCAAAACTATCACTTTGCACCAGTCTCCAGCTAGAGCATCCCTTCAGACCGAGTTGCCTACCCCCAAGCTATCAACCAGCTCATCCTACTAGTCCCAGCTGTGTCAAAATCTGTTACTTTTGCTTGAGTTCTCCTTTTCCACCACTGCTTTCCTTCAAAGTTTGGAAATCTACGGTAGAGGGTCCCATGACTGCCAGGCCTCTGCCTGAGCCCCCTCACTTGGGGGTTAGGCAAACCAGGCCCACTGCAGAACTCAGGTTCTTTTTCAGGGTCAACTTGCTTAATGGAGTCACTTTTCTGGATCAAGAACCCAGTGATGTGGATGCCCATCCACTGATACATGAGCTGAGACAACCAAGTCTGCCTCGTTCAGCTGTGATAAAATCATGTGGGTTAAGGTTCACCCACCCCATTTTCAAAAGCACTGCTCCTTCTGAGCGTTATAAATCACAAGAAAGTGACTTATATCATGGGCCTAATCCTGAAGATTCATAATATGAATATAAAACATGAGCAGTGCTGTTCTCAGCTGTTAACTCCCGTGAGCAGTAAAGACGTACAGGCCAAGAAGAAAGCACAATGTGCCTTCTGTTCCAGGCAATCCCTTCGTAAACATAATATTTTAATTATATGACTATTTAGGCTATCTGAACTTTCATTACTGACAGCATTCTGCTCTTCAGATCTTCAGAGTGCAGTTATTGTCCCCATTTTCCACTGCCTAAGGTGTTTAGGAAGTGCAATGCTGCCATCTAGCATCCATGAAACGTTGATGAAAACTTCCTTTCACCCAAGGGCCTCAGCTCAGCACAGGCCCACGTTAGTTTTACATGGGTTATCACAGGGATTCCAGTGGCCTGGCTGTCAGAAAGCTGCCTTCTTTCCCTGGAAGCACCAGGAGAAATACACACACTAATACATATTGGGGATAGATATATATATATACATATATATGTGTGTATATATAGTATATGTGTATCGTATATATGCTGTACAGACAAGACATCTGGATTTATGGTTTCATTTCATTTGCCTCAGCACAGATGTATATAATATAGCACTTATGGCTGAACCACCTGTCTAGACTCCTTGGTGGAGAAAAATAAGCATCGTTTCAGATGTCTACATTAGGGTGAGATGAGCCGTGGCCTAGAGGGGCTTATTCATTTCCCAACGGTTATAAAGGAATCCTAGACAGGTATCTTCAGCATGGACTTCTGCAATGTTGATGTCTAGATGAGAGTAGGATTAATCCTGGAGTTTAAATTTTTAAATCCACAGAGACTGTGAGCTCAGTTAGTCCAACTCTTTTTTAAGACAATTCAGAAACATTCCTCAAGCAATACCTCTTCCAAGCTTGCTATCTTCTTTTTGCATAACAGGGTTTTTCCAGAATAGCATCTGGCCTGGATTCAAAGACATCAATAAATGGAGAAGTCAGTTTTGCTGAACAATTTGTTCCAGTGGTTTATGACCGTCACCAAAATGATGTAACAGGGTAAATAAACATGTTATCAGTTCTGCTTTTGCTTTGATTTTGTCTTTGATTCTGGTAACTATGTGGGATAGTGAAACATCATGTAAAAATGTACAGATTGCATAGCAGTTAAGTGGTTAATTAACATTTCATTAAGTACTTTCCTACAGAGTTTTTTTACGGATCTTCTAAGATCCCTATCATTCACAAACAGCAGGCTCAGACAGCAGCAACTCAATTACTTTTAGCTTTTGGTAGTGAAAGGATGGAAACTGAATTTCTAAATACACTATACAGTGAATAATTCACCCTTTGGGAAAATGTTTTCTTTGGGTTTTTGGTGGGAATTTCTTTGGGAAATTTTGCCTTAGTTACAGAGTTAATTATAAGCAAAGCTATATTAGCAAACCTGAAAATCAGAAGCCTATTCTAAAAACATATAATAAGTGCTAAGAAATTAAATTTCTTATAGCTCCTTGGGACTTAAAGCTATTGGATTTACATAGGACTTGAAAACTGATAAAAATCAGTATTTTTTTGTAGATGTTGAAAAACATGTAACTTCATTTCTCATTAGGGCATGTACTCTAAACCATCTCTGTAAGCATTTGCAAGCTTATTCCAGAGATTTATGGCTGACATGATCTAAACTTACTAAACAATCCACATTTTAGGAAGAAACCCTTTGATTTCCTTCGTTACTAAAGTACTCATTTTGTGTGACCTCAGATATTTCTCATCCTCTTATCTCTTTGTGGCTGACTTGAAAATATTTATTGAGATGCAGTAGCATAAGAAGTAAATGTCAAATTCTTTCAAAACATTTTAAAAGCAAATGGTCACCAACCTCATCTTCCCCCAGCATTAAGGAGAACTGTCTATTGAAAGCACGTGGTGACATTTACCATTACTGTCAAAGTAGTCTTTCGAGTGATGAATTCAAGTCATAAATACATGTCTGCAGTCCATAGCAGATTTCAAAACTGTCACTCAACTGGAATCCCCTGCAGGGGTGCAGGAAGAAATTCTCCATTTAGCATTTTTGTCAAAGGAGACAAAATATGAAGAAATCATCCTTTTCTCCCTCCTACCCCCAAACCCCAATATTTATGTAATTTGGATGAAACAGCAGCTGTGGAAAAGTAACTCATTCTAGGTATAAATCCATAAAGCAGGGTGGAATATTTTGGGGATGTGGTTTAGGATGCTATTGCCCCAAATACAAGTCTTGGACTTTTTCATTGAATCCCCAAATGTAATTATGACCCTAGACACCATTGTTTCACTCCCTGGCTTGCAGTAAGCACAGATATTAAACTGGGGGGCCTTGCCACAGGCAAACACGTAGGTTGCCATGCAGTTTTAGCTGTCACTGTGTGGCCTGGCAGCCCAGCTAGAGGTAAACACAGATAATCACAAAGGAGAAAACACCGGGGCCATAATTTTGGTATCTGTACAAATTTATCACAGCACACATACAGATAACTATCAAAGGAAGTTGTCTGCTCTGATGCATGAAGCGAGGCTGAACTGCCACAGAAGTCACCTCTGGCCCCAGAATGTAACACACATATTTCTCCCCTTGTGGGAGAAGCCAACAAATTAAACAGGGAGAGAGAAGGAGTGTGAGGGAGAAGAAAGTAAAAGTATTTAATTAAAACCAAAAAATGCAATATTGAGACAAACAGTCCCTGTTACTAGGCTGCTGATTTCATCACTGTCACTTCAGCCTTGCTGTGTTTCTGGATGTTTTTCAGCAAGTCTCGAGGAGATTCCTTGCTTTTCTTTTTGGTAGTGACCTTTTGATATGGAGGGGTGGGTTGGCTCCCTGATTTATGTGAGGAAGACAGGAACGTAAACAAGACTTTATCCATAAGGCACTCCAGAAGTCCCAGGCTTTCTGGGAATGGGCAACCCCACACTTCTGTTGTGGCAATTAATCTGCTAATATGGATTAATTTATTTTTTAGACACAATTAAAATTAAAACCCAACAGCATTAAGGAAATAAGCAGAGAGAGGAGGAGATTTCTGTTTGCTTCCTGTTAATACCTGTTCATATTAACAGGCCACTTAAGATATAATGAGGAGCCTCAGGTTGTATGAGCCATTTGGGAAAGTCACAACATTATTTTTATCTAGTTCTAGTTTCACCTTCAGAGAAACCATGATTCATGCAGGGGTGGCTTTAAACTACTCTTAAAACACTCTAGGTAATCTTCCCCAGCAAATTGTAGAGTAGCCTTAGGCCCACGGCAATTCATCCTTTCTTTCTAGCTAAACCTGACCGTGTTCAGAGGACAAAGTAACTTTAAAAATCTTCAGAAAAACAGAAATGACTGAATGCAATGTAGGTTTTCATTTTAAATGTTACCTTTTAAAACACTGGAAGCAAAAATGTGAAGAAATTTGGAGCAATGCTTCCAGCTAGATCTGTTCTAGAGTCAAAAAAACCATTCTCACACACAGGACATATAAACAGAGACAGCTTTGGTTTTGGAGATTTTATTTTACAGGACCAACTACACCAATCCCATGCACGGTTTTTCTGGCAGGTATTTAGTAAAGATGCTCCTTTAAAAACCATGACTTGAAGGGAAAGCTTTGCAACGGGAAAGAAACATCCTTCAGCAAATGTTGAATCAGGACTAAAACTTGTCAGTGGTCTGATTTTGGGAGCTGTGAGGAGCATCTTGCTTTGCCACATTTTGCCTTGTCTTTCAGAGGATACAGGAGCTGGATTTGTTCACATCTGCCATGACTAAAAATGTCCTATGTCAAAAACATCCCTACTGTCTTTGCCAGGGATAACTCTGAGAGTGAGGCAGCAATAATCAGGCACAGAAGTTTAACATGGGTAAGAAGTCAAGAAAAAAGTTGAAGGAACTAGGTAAAGAGCTGATTATATCTTTTAAAAGAATCACAAAGAAAAGAGAATTCATCAGTGTAGGTAGTTTGTAACTTGAAGGTAGTTTGTTACTACATATAGGTTTATTTGCTCATGTGACATGTTTATTTGCTTAAAATTAAGCACATGCTTAATATTTCATTAGTGAAGTATTGACTTCTCTCCATCCTAAGCCTCCCTAAAATGATGAAATGTACTATGCTTTTCTCAAAAAGTTGGTTCTTGACGAGGTACTCACTTTATCCAAGCACTCTTCAAGTTCTTTTAAGGGTAAAGAATATTTGTAATGAAGGAAAACTTTCCAAGACTGAGGTGAAATACTTTTTTCTGTGACTGATGCTTCTTTGAAAAAAAATCATTATTTCCCTTAACCTTGCAAACAGTTTACATATGCTTAGCTTACAGTATTATGAAGTCCTATTAGCTTTTATAGGCCTGCTGTTTAAAATTAAGCTCAGCCATTTATGACTGAAAGAACGTATGAAAAAGACCTAACTTCTTTTTTTCCTGAATTTAGGTTACCGCTGGACTAGTTGCATGTGTACTAGAACTTTATAGTTGAACTTCATTTTTCATGTATTCTCAACTGTCTTATTTAATTTTGGAAGTGATTGAGGGGTTTTTCTATTCCTCTCTCTCTTCATGTCACCCTATCACTTTGCTTCATTCTTACTTTATCTCTCCTCCCTTTCTCTGTCTGTTTCTGACAAGAAATGAATGGTAGTTTTAAATTATTATTATTATTTGACAGTTAAAACTCCCATTGCTATTTAGGATTAAAAAGGCCCCTCTGTAGAAAGAGAGCAAAAGATACTTACCAAAAAGAACTTGACACATGTCCTTCAGGAAGAAATATTTGCCAGTCAGAAGATAAACAGATTAAGGTAGGTGAAGGCAGGAGGAAAAATAAGTAGTGACAAACTGAAAACAAAGTAAAATATTTGCCTGAAAACATACATGAAGAGAGCCCATTGCATGGGCAATATGCTTTCATACCATGGATTAGAAAATTGAAATTTTATTATACAAATGGGAAACTCATTTGGTAAATCTTAGTATTACCTGAAGAGGCAGATTGCATCGTTTGTACATAAATTGCCAACATTACATAATGTCAGGAGTGTATTTAGCACCATTTTAGTGCTTGCTGGATATCAGCACCAAATTATGCAAGGATGCAAATGAGAACCCCTACTCCCAGAGGATGGGAAAGTCTAACTCTTTTTGTCTTTCCATTGTGTAACTCGATTTCTTGATAAAAGTGAAAGAAGATATTGCAGGATTTGAGGTACTACTTTTTGTTTATCACCAGCAATCTTAGGTTATCTAAGAACATAAAATGTTTTAATCAGAAACACCAACAATTTGCATCTGCTCTTACCAAGACAGGCTAATTAAGAGAAGTCATAGGAAGATCATTTAACATCTCTGTCTAAGAATTCACATTACAAATACAGACCTATTCAATGACTGAGTTTTCTCCATTTGTGATAATGCTGCTCAGAATTTAAGGGAAGTTCTTGTAGCTGATGGACAGAATCCGCAGTGCTGCTACGGCACCACACTCTCCTGGTGGAGTATGTCATTAATCACAACCACATCCTTTAATGCCAAATACCACAATATTATGGAGTGTCTCCTGCTGCAATGTTGCATAGTCTTTAATTTCAAGTGAAAACAAGGAAAGGATTTTTTGCACGATGATATACAGGGATCCTTTCCTTTGCTGGGAAGGCAAAGGAATCTATTTCCAGGGCACCAAAAGGAGGAGGGAGATAGACACTTAGTCCATGTGCATTCCAGAAGGTGGAACAATATGAAATACATAATTTATTTTTTCTCTAACTAATTTGCAGTTTCAGTCCTTTGGCTTGGAGGGTAAGGAGATGAACTCTGCCTCTTGTTCAGCAGAGGCACGGAGAACAGTGAAGAGCTGGTTTAGGCTGAAGCCCTGATGGGACTTTTGAACTGAGTAAACCTGATGGAGAACCCTACAAGGCTTGGAATGAAACACGTTTGGCAGATGATGTAATAGTCCTAGTAAAACTTCAAAATGAAATGTACTGAGAGGATAGTCTCTCATTTTCATGGAATTGAATCACTGAGATTGGAAAACAGCTGCAATATCGAGTCCAACTTTTGACCATTCCCCACCTTGCCAACTAAACCTTGGCACTGAGTGCCATATTTATGAACTCTTCCAGGGCTGGGGACCCCACCACCTCCCTGAGCAGTCCATTCCGATGCTTGATAACCCTTTCAGTGAAGAAGTTCTTCCTAATGTCCAACCTAAACCTCTCTGGCACAGTTTGAGACTGTTTCCTGTCCTCCTGCCCCTGTTCCCTGGGAGCAGAGCCCAAACCTTCCCCGGCTGCCCCCTCCTGTCAGGGAGCTGTGCAGAGCCAGAAGGTGCCCCCTGAGCCTCCTTTCCTCCAGGCTGAGCTCCCCCAGCTCCCTCAGCTGCTCCTGGTGCTCCAGCCCCCTCGCAGCTACTTTCCCTTCTCTGGATATGTTCCAGCCCTTCAATGTCTTTTCTGTAGTGTAATATAGTTTTATATAACCCCATATATATGAATTCTATAGCTTAGCACTGGACATTGCTTGAAAATGAGAATTCTATATACTGACTCCAAATGTTCCATCAGAAATAAAAAAATTATATGCATATACACACACTTATATATGCTATACCTTCAATAAGAATGTGTGGGGTTTATGCATGCGTATTTTCATATACATCCTATTTTTGCCATCTACCAAAAGATGCATAACCATAAAAATACGTTTGGAGGGGTTTTATTATTAATCAACAGCTAAGGTCACAAAGGAGGGCTTAGACAGTGAGCTTTTGAACATCTTTAAGCACATTTTGTATACATTAAAACTACAGCTTGAACTTTTCCTGCAGGGCATTTGCTGCTAATGAAATAAGTATGTTCTGCCTCACTTGTTTTAGTCAATGCAGAATTTGAACAACCACAAGAGAGCAATAGCAAGTGAGAAGAAGGCATCGCACGTAGCTCTCAAATATGTCAAAGAGTTTGGAGTCATGCCTGTAGATTGCTTACTGTTATTGATAGGGATATGGCTAATTTAAGGTAAAGTGTTCCAAAGTAAAATTCCATTACTGAAAATTTGCTGGCTCTTAAATACTTTGAATGACTGCCAACAATCTGCAGAAATTGTCGTGAGGTGCAGTAGCTTCCAATGAAAACCTAATCTTTCTTTTGCTTAAAGGATATTCTCATATTTCTGACTCCCCTTATGCTTTATATCTGTCTTGATTAATTAATGCCGTTCAGCACTGAGGTTATTTGATTCTTAAACTGAGACACGCATTCAAATACCTTGCTGAACTGTAGCCCAAGTTTCAACACGTGTGCTCATAGAGGAATGCTAAATTAGTAAGGTTTGTCAACAGAATGGGAAATGTTCGTGTATCAAATGTTCTATATATAGCACAGTAAACAGGAAACAGTAATAAAAAAACCAGCTGTGGTGGCAAATGAGCTTCCACGTAGCTTGAGATCCCACAGGGCATGGAAACATGGGGTAGTTAAACCATGTACTGCAAATAACACACAGTCATTCCACAGATATCTTAGACTTGCCTTATTTCTCAAAAACAGGACTTATTCCTGAATTCTGACACAGGAATTAATAAGTGCCTTAATTATAGAGAAACCAATGGAACACAGTAAGAGGCTGTGAAATCAGTGAAGCAGCAGGGAAAATTTGAGACACTTTTTTGCCTCAAAAGTCAACCTACAAAAAAAATCTCATTCTAATGTTAACTGGAATGAAAGGTACTATGAAAATTCTTATTACTTACATTTGAGCTGCACAATTCTTTTGGAATTAAATCTACAAGTACTGACTTATCTGAATCTGCTCCTGAGTCAAATTCCTTGAAAGACAAGTGTCTTTATTCTTAAAATTATATTATTTATTCCATATTTTGAGACTTAATTAGGTGGATTTTAAGATATATGTATATTTAAGACATACAAAGATGGGAAGACCCATATAAATCAAAGTGTCAGTTTGGTCAGCACATCAAAAATTATTGCATACCTTAAAAGCTATTTGAGGCCCCAAGTTTGAAAATGTGGGCTACTGTAGTAATGAAATATAGAACTTTCCAGTCTGGATGGTTTGTTTAAGTAAACATATTTATAATGGAGCAATTACAACAACAAAAAAAAACCTACAAAAAACATGAATCAGAAACTGTGGGATTTATTCTTCAGACTCAGTAGTTCTGTCTCTATCGGTCTGTTTCTATCACCAGATATGTAGCCTGATTAACAAGAAACAGAACAAAAGATTTATCTCATTATCCTACTAATTGTGCATATACACTTTTGTGAATGATGTTAAATTCCTGGTCTCTTAGGTATGAATAACTCTGAGGTAAATGTGATACCAATTTTCCATGAAAATTACTTATAAAAATTAAATCACTAATAGCAATTTAAATTCCAATGTCCAGTCTGAACCCCCCCGTGGTACAGTGTCGAACCATTCCCACGCATCCTGTCACCAAGGGTGCCAGGTGAGGAGCTCAACACCTCCCTCTCTGCTTCCCTCCTCAAGAAGCTGTAGAGAACAAGGTAGTCACCTCTCAGTCTCCTTTTCTTCAAACTAGACAAGCCCAAAGTCCTCACAGGACATCCCTTCCAACCCTTCCACCAGCTCTTTTGCCTTCCAGTCACTTCACCCCCAATTTATACTTGTGCCTGGCTTCATTACTCTGCTCCAGGTGCAGAATCTGACATTTGAACTTGTTACACTTCATTGCATTAATCATTGTTCACTGCTCCAATCTGTCTAGATTCACCTTGGCAAGGGCTCTTGTCCCTCAGGAGAGTCACTGGCACCTCCCAGTTTTGTAGGATTTTCCTCTTCTTTCGTCATGATTTTGGAATTGTCATGGAGCAGATTCAGAACCACAGTGACCACTGTGCCCACTGACCCAGTCAGAATTCACTAAGGAGAAAATGCATTCAGGGACTAAATTCCTCCTTTTGAAGAGCAAGAATTACTTTCCCTCCCTTTTTATCCAGCCACGGAGCACAGCTCATGTCACCCCTGCTGGGCCTAAATAGATATTTCCAAAACTAGGATTGTATGAGAGACTCTTAGAAACCAATTTCTGGTGCAAAATGTCCTGCTGTGATCATCATGTCATCCATATCTTTGGTATGTTGTCAATATTTGTAATACTTTAAATGACATATTAATCATCCACTAAAAAAAAATCAACCCTCAAGGCAAACCACACAGATGGGTTTAAGTCTCAAATTCAACTAAATGTTTTCTCTTGTCTTAGAAACCCAAAACTGCTCTTCTGTGTGATGTCTAAAGGACCAGGAAAGGGGAGCTGCAAAGTGGCTAAATCCTGTCCTACAGAGTTTATGATTAGGCAAGATCTGATAACACTTGAAAAAAACTCATTAACTTCCCTTTTTCATGTGGCTCCTTTCAACTATGCAAGTACATATGGTTAAAATTTCCCTGAATAACAATTTTTAAAAACTTTCCTGATGTGGACACCCTGGGAATAATGCACTGTTCAACCCATTCTCTTTTTCCTTGTCTGTTGTCATATGACCTCTCAAACCTTTATGAGAAAGGGTTGTAGCTCCATGTTCTGATCTAAGAGGTAAATATGAGTTGCAGAAGAGAGGTTATTTTCTTGCATGACTTTCATATATAATGATTTGTTTTGCAGATACCAGTGTTGTAACTTTCTCAATGCTCTGGATTTTGAGCCTCTGTCTCAGTCTATTTCTGCTACACTGTATTTTTCATAAAAATCATGGGGAAGTCGTTTCTGCCGATAATGCACCTTCTTTCACAAAGATTCACAACAATCTCTTCTGAAACCTTCTCAAAATAAAGGTTGGATAAAAGTATCCAGATTTTTGTTCTTAGTCATGATATCTGATCTTAAGTCAATTAAGTTTGAGCGAATTATTTTGTACTTGACTCAACAAGAAGAAACATGCTTTATATGGAATACCTTAGCAGTTTAAACTATTCTCCTTTGTTCTACAAAGTGTAAATGGAAAACCAACAAGGAATTTTGTTTCCCACAAAGTATCTTAAAAATGATGGAAATCAGAGCTTTGCATCAAAGTACTTCCTCAGCCTCAACCTGAAGCCTAATCAGCTGCTATAAAGTATGCTTACGTTGGCTGAATTCATTGTGTATTGAGGAGGTACAAATGTGCATACAAAAGTAGGAAGAGGTGGAAAGACCACAGAGTACCAGTGCCTTTGTGGGAAAGTGAGAAGCTGTGAAGTGACATACAAGTTCAAAGACTAATTATGTCATAGCTAACTGAAAGGTCAAAGACAGCAAAGCACAGAGATAAGCTTTAAAATAGTCACTAATAAAAAAAAGGGGCACAAATTTCAGGAAGAAAAAAGCATTCAGATACTTTCTGCCCTTTAAATAGGAGTTTTCCAAGAATACGTGTCAGGGTTACATGGGCCTGGATCCAACCAGCAAAGTGGAGAGATCCCCTCTAACCTGCCTGCAGGACTTGCTTCTCCACACGATGAAGTCACAGAAACACAGAATCCCAGA